>JAUIMX010000327.1:0-12817 GCA_033557805.1 Phaenonotum sp. SLE1380
TGTTAAATATCGTTATCTTTAGAAGACCATATTTGACCAATTGATGATAGAAATGCGGTTTTCAATTATTTCATCTCTAGAACGTACTAGTGTCTAGAGAACTGATAAAAATGATAATTGTTTGATGAAAGGTAACCTTGTTATGAACAAATGAAATATGGTTGATGAAATTCGAAATTTGTATGAAATTGCTAATATCTCAATAACGGATAGGTTTAAGCGATTTTTGACTGAAGTAATATGAACTTATAATTCGTCGGAGAATCGAAATTTGTAACAATATATAGCGTGTTCCATTTAAAACTCTTGGCCTGCCGTGAGATTATTATTATTACTATTGTTATACAAGTGTGTCACTAATTTTGTTTATTAGATAAAAATTTGCTGAATGTATTATCGAAAACCTGAAATCGATATCACGTTTCGTTTGGCCGTAATCGATCCGTCCCGGGACTTTTGCAGGACCCTGTATAGTAAAGTTGGGGTAATTTTTTTTTAGTTCCACCGTGTATTCGTCAAATTCAGACTTATGAATCCGTAACGCGACCGTGATTTGAAAAGCGTTCTCGAGGATTGTTTATTTGGAATTATGTGTCAGCGGCAAGAGACGGAAGCTGGAGCGTACATTTTTTTCATGTGGAATCTTGTTTGCGGAAACAACAAAAGAACCCTCACGTTAATGGACTATATCGATCTCTCACGGGGGTGCGCATATCTTCAAAATTTGGCCATAATTTACAGACACCTCCCTTATGAATATCTATATATTTCACAAATTGCTGATAAATTTTGAACGGTCTTGAATTTACTTCAATATTTTGCGATGAAAATCTCAAGCACTGCTGTGAGAAAATTATGGTTTATCTTATTTATTTTTGTCAACCTCTCATGAGAATAATGTGCGTTAGGTTATAAATCAGGAATATATAGTTTATTATTCAAAATTACTTCAAGTAGTGAAACAATTATTTTTTCTCAAAATATAGTATTTTGTCGGCGAATATGCAGACACAAGTTAAGGGCTCGTATCAACTTTAAAAACTTCGTCCCTGAGAAGTATTTGAAAAAATATTCAATTTTTAATGTTCTGACGAGTATAATCGTCAAAACAAAAAGTTAAAAAAGGCCACCAAGTATGTCAAATTATTTGCTTTTTGTTTTCACTTCTTCGTTATTTTTGGTAAGTAGATGGAAAGGCGGGTTCTGGCACCACCTCCGGTCTTGAAGTGGGTCATGGTTGTGAGGTGAGTCAACGTTGTGTGATGTTGAGAAGGTCATCAACGACCTTGCTACGACAACCATGACTTTCTCAACATCACACTAGCTAAGATGGAGGTAGTGCCAGAACCCGCCTATCTCATCTACTTTGGTTCTATAATTTCCATGTGCACGAATGGTAACAAGCTTCAACGTTGTAAATTAGATTATTACTGATGTAAAACTAGGAGTAATGCTGCTATTCCAAAGTAGGAGTGGTAAAAATAGATTGCTTGTTGTTTTCGTAATGAACCCTTGCTTCCTGAAGTTTAGGCAACATTTGAGGGCAGAGAGTAGGCTGTAACAAGAACATAGTTGAGTTTAATTCTTGCTATTTTCTTAACAAACAAGCTAGAACTGGCACATACGGGAGAAGCGCAACTGGTTTGAGCGTGTTGTAATATTAAATTTACCAAAACTACTTAGTCGTAGTGTACATTATATGCGGGTAAACCACACGCACACATTCTAGAGCAGCTGAATATTTGCGGAGAGCATTTGTCGGTTAATTCAGGACCGTTAAATATCCACATCCTTGACAGCTGCTGCATTATACACACGCATGTACAATAACTCGCTCGGTTCTATGCGAACACACTATTCAAAATACATTATCGAAAGCAGTTTGTATTAATGTTAACCAGGGAGTTGTTCCACGGATGGATTTATTGTCATTCTAATTCATACATCACCGAGCTTATCTCGAAATTCATTATAACAAATATCTGCTTCGTGTTTATGCACTCGGTGGTTTAACCGGATAGTTCTGTATTTTGTTCAAATGGTATAGCTACCAGAATAAGGCTTAGCGCACGAACAAAACAAAGTAATTCCTATACCTATATCTACCTTTACTTGTCAAGATTGGTATCACTTTTGATTGGGTGAGTGTTTATTGATTATTTCGTTCAGGCGAAAAAGCCCGAAGGCTCAAAGAAATGCGACACTACAGCACTGATTCATTTACGTTTCAGAACGTGGGTTTATTGCTTCCAACAACAATTATTAGTAAATAAAATGGCACCTGTTTTATTTCCACACGTAACGGAGCTCCGACGAAGAGTAAGAAAAGGATTGAAAGTAGGAAATTCCACGAAGGGCTAGCCAGGAATCCGTTTGCTCTCCTGTTGTGGAGGCTAGGGAATTCACACTTCTACATGGAACAACACATCCTAAGTACACGGTAACAGGTGGACGGTATTTAAATATGACTACATGAATTTCTTAAAAATAATAACACCAAAACAAAAACTGAGGTAGATGTAGAAAATGTTACTTTTGTACCCGGTTGCCCTTACACATAAACACGTGTTGCGGCAAAGAGACCATCGGAGACTTCTGATGATATTTTTTTCTTGTCATCGACCAGTATTAGGCTCTCACTTGGATATAGTTTTATATCAGCGAGGGTTTCGTACATCTATAATTTTTTTTCTGTGCGACTGTTGTCGACAATAATCCCAAAAGTATTACAGGGTAACCAAGGTTCGTAAATGACACCGTCCTCCGGTATATACAATATCAGTGCTGCACCAACCAACCTCAGATGATATGTAGAATATCATGACACGAGCAATATTGGCAGTACTCAGCATGAGTACCTCCATAGTCGCACGAGACTTGGCGCTCTGATTAGATCAACAGGTTCTACTTGCATGACAGGTTGTATTATCATTATAGAAAAGATGTTCGCACAGGAACAACAAAATATGATTAGACACTGTAAAACTAGCGTCCTCCATAATACAACTTGATGTATACGTTCTAACGGGGGCGAATTACTTGATCGTATACTTGTGTTGATGCTATTATTATTTGACGTCAGGGAAAGTTTTTTGTTGGAATATTTTCATTATTACAGGGTGGAATTTGTTCTACCTTGTAATAATGAAAATCTTCCAACAAAAAACGTTCCTTGACTTCAAATAATAATAGCATCAACATGAGTCTACGATCAAGTAATTCGCCCCCGTTAGTACATGTATGTGAATATGACGCTATTTTGTCTTCAAATGGCTAATATGTTATTTTCGAAAAGGGTGTTTCTGTTTTTCTTCCGCTAGTTTTGGTATCACATTACAATCGGAGTGATGACTCGTATATTTTCTAGATGTTGAGAAGGGTAGACATTTGTTTTTCTTTTAATTGAATGTCAAAATAATTTGTCAAAAGTAAAAAATTTGAAAAATATCTTCATTTAAGAAAAAGAAATTTAAGGTATGCTCTGTTCTTTTCCATTTAATTGTTCTTTTTGTGATGTATTTTGTTTATTTTCGTTGTTAAGGTTCTGATGATGCCTTAATCAGGCGAAACGTTGACCAAATAAAGTTTTTATTTAAAACATTTAGCGTTCAACCATAAATAATTAATTTTATTATGAACCAACGCTATCAACAAACATCAAGATGTATATGTATATCTATATGTATATGTAAATGTATGTATACGAAATTGAAGTGCAGGATAATTAGATTACTCTATTCCAAGAATATGTTGATTGATCAGTATCTATATAAAGAAACCGAGCGATCATCTAGAACCCAGAACGAAGATATAATTGAAATAGATTATCAAATTTTAATAATTCAACGGAGCGTCATCTAAATTTCGTCTGATTAATGTTCGGAACTGACCTGCAAATTGATTACTTTCACTTCAGTTCTATCAGCCAAAATGAACAATATTTAATCAAGTTAATTTACTACCACTTCCTGGCAGCCCTTTGTGCCCGTATTCAGCCCTTTTTCCAATTAATCTGCTATTTACATGATGATACCGATTATTCCATTAGTGTAAAATGTTAATTGAATCTACTGTCAAAAGCTGAATCCATAATAACTCGATAGTAAGTAATAATTGAGTATTTTGAATAACTATAATTTCGATAATTTTTATATCACATTTGCATGCAATACTTATTTAATTACAAATGTCACTCAAAGAGAAAATATGGAAATTACAGGAAACTGTAATTATTGACAGTTGGAGTAATTTCAACCTCAAATATGAAATGAAGTGGACTGCTCTCTAATTTAGAGAGGAACAGTTTATTAAAATTTCGTAAAGGCATTTCAAATTCTCCAATTCTCTCAATTAGAGTGGCTTCACTCTAAAATATAGACTGTTTAATGTTGGCATAAACTTTGACAGCTGTTGCACACCGCTCGCTCTTGTGTAATAATTTCAACGCGGCCACAATTCGCAACACATTATCGAAAGCTGTTTATAATAATGGTAACGAGGGAGGTTTTAGGAAAAGATTTATAGTTATTCTAATTTATACACCAGCAGCGCTATCTAGGATCACATCTCATCAACTAAACGTGGCTAGAACTGCGTGACTGGGCCACCGTTAAAAAGCCAGCGAATTTGAAACTTTCTGATGAGGTTACGTTTTGTGTGAAACTGAATAAAATCTGATAATGAGTTATATTCTCTTCAAAGTTTTATCCAGACTATTCCGATTAATTTCGTCAATTGGCACATGTCGATCGATTTGGTCGATATTTGACTTGTTTACATAGTTATACTTGCAGTATCCCTTATAGAAACAATTTTTGAAGCCAAAGTCACTATTATGATATCGTCCAAATATACAAGGACGTAAGGTTTCAATTTAGGATCTAACACCGAATCAATCAATCGTTGCCACGTTGCGGCGCACTTGTAAAACCAAAAGGCATGCGTTTAAACTAGTATAAACTGCGATTAGGCACCGTAAAGCCGTGCGTTATAGGTCTTGAAGCGATTTCTATACTAACCTGCCAATAAGAAGATTTCAGATCCAAAGTGGATAAATATTTACCATCAAGCAATTTGTCTAGAGCGTAACTCACAAACGATAAAGGATAAGCATCTCCTTTAGTAAATTTAATAACTTCGCTATAATCCACACAAAATCTATGAGAATCATCCTTCTTGTTGACAAGAATGATGGGCGCTGACTAAGGTAAATCGGAGCGTTCAATGATAATCCGTACTACTGACTGGAACTAAAAGCAACCACATAGTTGTACTTGCAGTATTGCTTGTAGAAACAACTCTTGAAGCCTCAGTCGCTAAAATGACATCGTCCTGATATACAAGGAACTTAGGTCCCAATTTAGGATTTAACACCGAATCAATCTATCGTTGCCATGTTGTGGGTGCATTTCCAAGACCAAAGGGCATGCGTTTAAACTTGTATGAACCGTGACTAGGCAGCGTAAAAGCCGTGCGTTATAGGTCTTGAACCTATTTCCATACCAACCCGCCAATAGAAGATCTTATATCCAAAGTGGACAAATATTTAGTGTCACTCACAAGGCAAAAGATAAGCATCTTTTGTAGTAACTTTATTAAGTTTCCTATAGTCCACACAAAATCTATAAGAATTATCCCTCTTGATGACCAAAATGATGGGCGATGACCAAGGGAATTCGAAGCGGTTGGTTATATCCCGTACTACTGACTGGAACTGTGGTTAATGCATGACGGTGCTCCGGCCTATTTTAGTCGAACACACCGTTACTCGTGTCAAAAACTACTTGTATCACAATGAGACTCATAGTAACACTGGTGTGTCAATATACTATTCCTTTAATAAACTTCTACATATAAATGAAAGCAAAGGTAGAAAATACATGTGTTTATCTATTGTTATGATACGTATTGCAATTATTATTTCATTATGTTATTTCATTAATCTGGTGTACTCGAGCAAGAGCGTTTCAGTTTCCTGGTTCCAGTATGAGAAAAAGTGAAAAGCTGAAACAATGTTAAATTATTTTCGAAGCTGTGTCCAGACATGTGCCCACGGACTTTGTCGATTGACTAATGTCGATCGATTAGGTCGATATTTGACCTGTTCACATATTTGTAGCTGCACTGTTTCTTGTAGTGACAACTCTTGAAGCCTCAGTCACTAGGGGATGCTCTCAGAGGTACTTACTTTCTTGCTATGGACTTTCCTAGCTGACGGAAAGACGATATTGCGATCCTTCTGAACTCAAGATTACGGTTTCAGTTGTCAGGCTTTCAGTTTTAAGCCAGTAATACTTTGAAAATATTTTATAAGTGGTTTTCGAGATGCTCACGTGACCAGAAATCGGGTTGTCATGATTTTGACGTATGATTTTTGTTCGAAACACTTTTTGGACTACAATTTTCTAATCTTCTACTGAGGTACTAGTACTAGGATATTCGCTTCAGAATTTTTAGATAATACTATCTTGAAGACGCAAAATGAGATACTTGAGAGATTCAGTTTCCATGTTTTTGATCATTTTATCATGTCAACCATCTTGAGGATCTAGGAACGGATTATCAGTAACCGACAAGCTATCAACGCAAGGAATGGAGCGCAAAAGAGCGGCAGGCACAATATTTTGCATGTCTTTCCTGTGGAACACTTTCAGGTTGAAGTTTCAGACTTCATCTTCTCAATCTTCCAGCAGGGTCTTTTAAATTACTCAATCAAGCCGAACTATGGTGGTCCGTAAATACAGAGAATCGCGTACGTTCGGTATATAGCCAAAATTTAACTGCAGCAACAAGAACAACCAGAAGCTCTTTTTGATTTGTGCTATAAGCTCACGGTTTTTTTTTTCAACAAGTTAGAAATAGGTGAATAAATGGCGCCAACATATTGTATACGTCATTTATACCGTGAGGCCATTCCAATTATTCGTCGAACATCGTGTACCCATTTAGGTCTAGGTATATTGGGTATACTTTAGACTTTCTTTGCCGTCTTTCTATCAAAAACTACGTTCAAAATTCAATTCAGGATCCAACACCAAATACATTAATCGTTACCATGTTGCGCGTGCATTTGCAAGTCCAAAGGGCATGCGCTTAAACTGGTATAAACCGCGATTACGTACCGTGAAAGTCGTACGTTATAGGTCTTGAAGCTGTTTCTATACCAACCTGACAATAAGAATATTTTATATCCAAATTGGACAATTATTTAGCGTCACGCTATTTCTCTAGAATGTCACTCACAAGGCAAAAGGTAAACATTTTTTTTAGTGAGTTTATCAACTTTGCTATAGTCCACACCAAATCTATAAGAATTATCCCTCTTGTTGACAAGAATGATGAGCGATGAACAAGGCAAATCGGAGCGTCCAATGATATCATGTACTACTGACTGGAACTGAAACCAACCACATAGTTCTACATGCTTTATACCTTGTTGGAACAACTCTTGAAGTCCCAGTTATTATTATGATATCATCCAGATATACAAGGACGTAAGATTCCGATTTGGGATCTAATACCGCATCAATAAATCGTTGTCACGTTACGGTGCATTTGTAAAACCAAAGGGCATGTGTTTAGACTAGTATAAACCGCGATAAGGCACCGTCAAAGCCGTGCGTTATAGGTCGTGAAGCTATTTCTATACCAACCTATCAATAAGAAGATTTTGTATCCAAAGGGGATAAATATTGAGCGTCAAGCAATTTGTCTAGAGTGTAATTCACAAACGGCAAAGGATAGGCATCTTCTTCAGTAACTTTATTAACTTTGCTTTAATCTACACAAAATCTATGAAAATCATACCTTTTGTTGACAAGAATGATGGGCGATGACCGAAGCAAATCCTGTACCACATAGTTGTACTTGCAGTATCCCTTGTAGAAACAACTCTTGATACCTCAGTCGCTATAATAATATCGTTCTGATATATAAGAACGTGAGGTTCCAATTTAGGATCTAACACCGAATCAATCAATCGTTGTCATGTTGCGGGTGCATTTCCAAGACCATAGGACATGCGTTTAAACTTGTATAAACCGTGATTGGGCACCATAAAACCCGTGCGTTTTGGGTTTTGAAGCTATTTCTATACCAACCCGCCAATAGAAGATCTTATATCCAAAGTGGACAAATATTTAGTGTCACTCACAAGGCAAAAGATAAGCATCGTTTTCTGTAACTTTATTAACTTTCCTATAGTCCACACAAAATCTATAAGAATTTCCCTTCTTGTTGACAAGAATGATGGACGATGATTAAGGCAAATTGGAGCGTTCAATGAGATCCCGTGCCACTGACCGGAACTAAAACCAACAGGCAGTGACCATAATAGATTTTCCCCTTCCAAAAAAATTGTTTGCCAGTTGATTTGGTTAATGCATGACGGTGCTCCGGCCCATTTCAGTCGAACACCACGTCACTCGTGTCAAAAACTACTCGTATCACAGTGAGAATCATTGTAACACTGGTGTTTCAATATACCATTCCTCTATCAAACTTTTACACAAAAATGAAAGCAGTAGTAGAAAAAACATGCGTCCATCTATTGTTATGATACGTATTGCAATTAGTATTTCAATATGTTATTTCAAGGTAACAACAGTTTGTAAGAATAAGGATGCAAGCTTCTAATCAATTTCGTTAATCTGATGTACTCGAGCAAGAGCGTTTCAGTTTCCTGGTTCCAGTATGAGAAAAATTGAAAAGCTGAAACAACGTTGAATTATTTTTGAAGCTATGTCCTGACATGTGCCGATGGCCTTTGTGGATTGACTCATGTTGATAGATTAGGTCAATATTTGACTTGTCCACATATTTGTAGTTGCAGGTTGCAGTATCCCTTGCAGTAACAACTCTTGCAGCCTCGGTCACTAAGGGATGCCCTCAGAAAGAAGTACTTAATTTCTTGCTATGGACTTTCCTAGTTGACGGGCTAATCGGTTCCCTTGACAATTAGGGGTTCAACACTTCAGGCTACTAGACGATATTGCGATCCTTCTGAACTTAAGATTTAGGTTTCAGTTATCAGGTTTTCAATTTTAAGCCAATAATACTTTGAGAATATTTTATGAGAGGTTTTCTAGATGCCTACGAGACCAGAACACGGGTTGTCATGATTTTGACTTATGATTTTTGTTCGAAACACTTTTTGGACCACAATTTTCCAATCTCTACTGAGGTATCAGTACTAGGAAATTTGCTTCAGAATTTTTTATATATATTACCATCTTGAAAACGCAAAATGGGATACTTGAGTGACTCAGTTTCTATGTTTTTGATCATTTTGTTATACTAACCATCTTGATGATCTAGGAACGGATTAACAGTAACCGAGAAGCTAATAACGCAAGGAGTGGAGCGCGAAAGATCATCACGCACAATATTTTGCTTGTCTTTCCTGTGAAACACTTCCATGTTGGAGTTTCAGACTTCATCTTCACAATCTTCCAGCAAGGTCTTTTAAATTACTCAATCAAGCCAAACTATGGTGGTCCGTAAATACAGAGAATCGCGTACGTTCGGTATATAGCCAAAATTTAACTGCAGCAACAAGAACAACCAGAAGCTCTTTTTCATTTGTGCTATAAGCTTACGGTTCTTTTTCAACAAGTTAGAAATAGGTGAACAAATGGCGCTAACATATTTTATGCGTCATTTATACCGTAAGGCCATTCCAATTATTCGTCGAACATCGTGTACCCATTTAGGTCTAGGTAAATTGAGTATACTTTCGACTTTCTTAGCTGTCTTTCTATCAAAAACTGCGTTCAAAATTCAATCCAGGATCTAACACCAAATACATTATTCGTTACCATGTTGCGCGTGCATTTGCAAGTCCAAAGGGCATGCGTTTAAACTGGTATAAACCGCGATTAGGTACCGTGAAAGCCGTACGTTATAGGTCATGAAGCTATTTCTATACTAACCTGTCAATAAGAAGATTTTATATCCAAATTGGACAAATATTTAGCGTCACGGTATTTCTCAAGAATGTCACTCACAAGGCAAAACTTTATTAACTTTGCTATAGTCCACACAAAATCTATAAGAATTATCACTCTTGTTGACAAGAATGATGAGCGATAATCAAGGCAAATCGGGGCGTCCAATGATATCATGTACTACTGACTGGAACTGAAACCAACCACATAATTCTACTTGCAGTATTCCTTGTAGAAACAACTCTTGAAGCCTCAGTTACTATTACGATATCGTCCAGATATACAACGACGTAAAATTCCAATTGAGGATCTAATACCGCATAAATTATTCATTGCCACGTTGCAGGCGCATTTGCAAGACCAAAAAGCATGCGTTTGAACTGAAATAAACCGCAATTAGGCACCGTAAGAGCCGTGCGTTGTAGTTCTTGAAGCTATTTCTATACCAACCTGCCAATAAGAACATTTCAACGTAACAGCAGTTTGTAGAAAGAAGGATGCATAGCTTCTAATCTATTTCATCAATCTGATGCACTCGAGCAAAAGCGTTTCAGTTTCCTAGCTCCAGTATGAGAAAAAGTGCCCAGGAAACTCGGAAAACGCGCTCAAAACTTTCAAATTTATTCGGTTTTAAAGTAAATAGGCATACACAAAGCTAGTGGGGCAGACATGCATAACTGTTTGAAGACAAGAATTCCAAACTCCGTTCCCGATAAAACTTTGCCTTTGAAAGAAATGTATTTTAGGGAAACTAGGATGGAAGTGGGAGATACAAGGGAAATAAGTGTAAGAAAAACAGCGAGCTACATGCGCGATTCCGTATAATCGCACAAAGCTTTCGAAAAGTATAGATTGCAAGTTTGGCGTTACTGCAAACATTCAAACGGTATGTCTGTTGGCACAAACTCTTGTTAAAATGCGCAACCCACAAAAGAGCACGTCGAATAACCACGCTGCTTGTCTCTTGCTGAATACTTCTCAACTTATTTTACAAGTTTCTTGGAATCTGCTTGAATATTTATGCAACTCAAAAAGTTTTTGGATGACGACACTCAGTGTTTCCAAACGGTGGCTTCCGTCGCATCCAATCCCATAATAGATTTGAAATGCGTGAAGGCCCACACGTCATAGAAATGTAAATTGATTTTTTCAGACTGTAGAAAATATTTTTGAATATTCTGTTCTTAGAAAAAGAAGCCTTCTAAACCAGTAAAGACTCATGTTGTTATGTGTAAGATGAGTTATGAATATCCTGCATCGGAAATGGTCAAATTATTCACATGCGCGATATGGGTGTATAGTTGTTATCAATAACCATTCTACCTTTTTTTCTGGCATAACTCCATTTGTTACGTTTGATACTTTGGGAACACATTGAAAACGACCTCGCTCACCTTAGTGATAGAAAGGTGGAACAATAGTCATATGGACTGTTGAGTGCTACAGGGGTCATTACTCGGCTGCATACTAAAGAACAAAAAAGGCACATGCATGAGAAGTAACAAAGTATATAAACTGTATGAATATTTCAAAACAGTGATACAAACTAGCAAAAACCCTTGAAAAAGAAACAAAATATGTACGTTCAAAGATGGACGAAAAACTATAAAACATCAAAACATCTTGAACACTCAAAGTTTTGAGAGCATATATTCTTCTAGTGCATAACAAATTCTTTTTAAGAGCCATATTTTAACTTCGCCACTCAACAACAATCTGAAAGGTATCACTAACAAATGTTTGTTTCTTATGCTATGCGTATGACCTTCGACATGCATGCGGTACCTGCCTCACTCCCCTATGAACACACTTCACGCTGGTAAATGTGTATGCGCACACAATAGTAAGAAGTTCGGATTCTAAATTCATACAATTCATACTTTTCGGGTTATGGAGCGCTTTGACAGCCTGTTGCTGTCGAAGCAAGATGCTCTTAACTCCACTCATATACGGTTATTTTCTTGATTCGCCTTTTAGGTTTCAGGGGTTTGAACATATTCAAATTATGTATTTAGAAGGTTTTTATAATTCATTTTTCAAAACTACATCTCACAAACTTTGTTTTATTAACTTTTTTTGTTTCTCTCTTCTTCCTTCCTAACAGCCTACTTCTGTGGTAGCCACATGATTCCCCCTCTATGAAAAGATGAAATCGTTCAGTTTATTTGGAAAATTCACTTTTCTTCCGCATTTTGTCGTTTTTTTTTGTGAATTAGGTGGCTTTGTTTCATTGTTTGATGTATTTTGTAAGTTATTTTTTTCTTCTAAAATTTCATTTAGGACACCGTCTCCAAAACTTTGACCACCGTCACCGGAACTTGGGTTTGGTGGTGGTCAGTTAACATCAGTAGGTGGTGCTTGGTTTGGAAGAGCCCCTGTAGTGATGCTGAGGCGCCTCTATGCGCTGCGGGAACAGAATAAGGTAACGGGCCTCCTGAGTGTGGAGGAGGGCCTGTTTGGCGGGGAGTTGGTTCTCTGCTATGCGAAGGTGGCCCTGCAGTGTGTGGAGGTAGTCCTCCTGTGTGCAGAAGTGGTAACTGTTGTCTTGGAAATATGTTCAGGTCTCACTGGAATCTGAAGGTATGCTTTCATTGAATCAATTTTGGAAAATACCTTTCAGCTATGGAGTGAGTTTGCGCAGTCCTGAATGTGGGATATTGGATAGCGGTCGGGAATGGTTTGTGTATTTAAACGTCGATAATCGCCACAAAGGCGCCAGTCACCTGACTTTTTCTGCATTAGATGTGAGGGAATAGCCATAGGCTTTTTGAGAGACGGCAAATACCTTGTTGTAGTATGAAATCAAATTCCCGTTTTGCGGCTTGAAGTTTTTCTGGAGGTAAACGTCGAGGACGAGCTGAACATGAAGGTCC
>JAUIMX010000328.1:0-12815 GCA_033557805.1 Phaenonotum sp. SLE1380
TCAAGCCCCAGGCCCCACCAAGGCTTAATCCGGCGCTGGCCATACCCAAAAAGTGCTAAATCAAGACAATAATTACATCATAATCATTGGTGTCACATGATGAGGTGCGATAATATTGAAGGAGGTCCAAAAAAATACTTATTCTCAACAACTTATTTCCTCATATCCTCATCCTGTAATAAATAGTATTTTTTTGAACCTCCTTCAACAATTATCACAGTTTCAATTATTCCACAGTCATGGCATCATAATAAACGGAATAAATTGAAACATTTTTGTAATAATTAGTTTTTTAGAAATAATTCAAAAACGGTTAGGTTTTTGCTAACAATGCTTATTATCAAATTTATAGTAATTTTAATTGTTCATTGTATGCCGCAGAAAAAAATATACCATTTTATTTGAAAATGTTGAGATATTGACATTTGAAATTATGGAAACTAGAAAATTTATTGTTCGCCCCCTGTATAAATTTAATTTCAATTCAATGTATGTAAATGACTTCATCTGTCAAAAATTTCACAGAAAAATTTATAATTCATAAATGGTAGGAGATAGGAATATGCATATCTCAATAAATTATTGTTAATTTTTCATGTACTATTAGAAACATTGGTTTCATGTTCTCTTCCCTATTCAAATAACAAAGTTGAGGTCGCTTCCGGTCAAACCAGAAGTGCCATAACCTTACAATTATTTTAGTTAAGTAGTTTCATTTGGTTAGTATATAATCCCAAAATATCGAACATCTGTCTATATTACTTCCCTGTAAACTTTTAGTGTAAAGATTCGGTGGGACACCCTGTATTAAAACAGGTCTAGTATTCATCGAAGGGGGACAACTTCAGCACAGTACTGACTGAAACATACTAACCCTTACTACTACACCTTTCCCAATTTAAAAATTTTCAATGGAAAAAAGGGTCAAAATATTATTTGAAGCCATATTTTACTTAAAAAAAATATAACTTGACTTAATTCTATAGATGTGCTCTGATTGTTATTCTGAAGATTTCTCTGTACACGTGCGTTATGTTAATTTTTTTACTTTATGTATGCTACTTCACTTGACAACTGTTTTTTCTATTTGAATAAAGTATATTTTTCGTGTACTATCTTTCCTTTAGTACAAGTTTTATACCCATATTATTGAAAAATATATTCTACACAAATAATTTTATACAAAAATAATTTATTATTGAGGATATCCAAAAAGATCAAAAAGCTAAGAAGCTCCTTGGAGTTTACTGGGTACCTCGTGAACTAATATTGTTATTTTTAATTCAAAGATCCTGAAAAGTATATAAAAATTACTTGCAGATATATTGATGTTGGAACACCATGTTCTAGCCTGAGCCCAGCGTCATCAAGTTGCCTCCAATCTCCATGTTCATTCACATTAGATTCACCATCCCCACCACCGACAACAGCGGATTTCTGTGAATTTTTCCAAGCATCGGGAAGCATATTTGAAAAAGATTTCTCCAACTTAACGCTTTCTGATCGGGAGCAACGAGAACTGTATGAAGCAGCGAAAATCATCCAAAAAGCGTACCGTTCCTACAAAGGCAGGCAGCAACAGGAACAGGATAAAGAACGTGTTGCCGCTGTAGTTATCCAGAATTATTACAGACGATACAAGCAATATGCTTACTACAAACAAATGACTCACGCTGCTATGGTCATTCAAAATGGATACAGGTCTTACTGTGAACACAAGAGGTTCAAGAAAAGTCAAGAAGCTGCTGTTTGCATCCAGAACTATTACCGCAACTACAAGGAGCAGGGGGGGAGAGGTAGCAGGGAAGGTACACCCGCTGCAGGGCTCAAGTAAGTTTTCACGGAGAGATTGGTTTGCTGGTTTCAATGTAAAGTTTCTTAAAATTGCTTTTTTGTGTTTGCTTGCAATGGGGAAGGAGAATTAGTCAAAAATGAACGAAAGCTCAATTAAAAAGAAATGTTTATTGGTAAGACACAGCAAATAACCATCGACCAACGTCTTTCAGCTAATACGGGTCATATCCTACATGGATAGAAATTTTTCCGTAGAAAAATTATCTACCCATGCGGGAGTTTGAACCTGTGACCTTCAGAATAGTAGATAGTCGTCTTATTAAGCTATTATTCCAACTGTTGATTGATAGTTGATGTGAAATGACGTAATTAAAAAAAGTCCTTTATTGGGTGAGTTACATATTTACTACATACAGGATGAGTTTTTATAAATTGGCCAATCGTTAATCAATCTGTAACAAGCATAACCAAAATAAATTGATACGCAGTTGGAAAGAACCTCACTCCCAGTGGGCATTCTCCAAAAAAATCGTTTTATTGTTCACTTTTCCATTTTATCAAAGCAATTCTTTGTAGAGTTATATCACAGACAACAATTTATCTATGGTTATACCATTGATTATATATCCTTCGTATCCTACAAAGGCTATATAATCAATATACTAAGTTTTTTTTTTGTTGAAGCAAAATTTTGTTCCTGGAATTATTAGAATAGAGCATACTTGCAAGAAGAGAAACTAGTTTAATTGGATAGCATGAGACCTATTTTTATTGCCTCTTAAAATCTGCTCTGAGATGTGTTAGATAAATGAGGGGTGGTCAAATGGAGAAGTAGCGAATGTTTTGGAGAATGCTCACTGTAAACGGGGTTCTTCCCTACTGGGTGTTAATTTATTTTGGTTACGCTTGTCACAGATTAATTAACGATTGGCCAATTTATAAAAACATGTATTATCTATCAGAAAGAAAAATTTAAATTTGCTAATCTTTTCTTTTCTACATCCAAAATAGGGAAAAATTGTGGAAAATCCACAAAAAATTTTTTTTTGAAAATTTTTTCCTCGCGGTTCAAAAGGGTTCGTCGAAAAATTGGACTCTGATTGTTAGCTTTGCACGAATCAAGATACAAGTGTTCATTATAATTTTTCCATGACTGTACATAAAAAGAACAAATGAAATTAAATTGACACTGGTTATTATTTTTTTTTTCATTTACTTTCAGTCCATTTTAATAAATTTGTGCAATTGACTGCAAGTAAGTAAAATTGGAAGAAATTAACTATTTATATTTTGTTCATATTCTTACAATTATTGTATCTATGTCGCCTTTCATAGAGACCTGAGGAAGGCGGAATCGAATGGCAAAACTAGTCGTCTTTCGAGTAAAAACAAAATCGAGAAAGTACATTCTTTTAATTATTTTATGTGTACTTGAACTTTTCAACTAGCATTTTTCAGTTATTAGGTCTAAAACTACTAGTTACTTATAAAATAAATGAAAACAGGCAATCAGGGCACTGTGCTTTTAGCAACTTCAAAACTAAGTTGTATTATGGTTTCCTACATTTTGCATGAATACTGTCCGATACGTAAAATTGAATGTTGGAATAAATAAAATCCAACATGCTCCTTTATACTAAAAGTAGTTGGCTATGTACAAGAAAAAAATCTAATTTGGTGCAAGTTCTACAAGCAATTACAGAAAATACAAAATTAAAAAATCAAGAACAGATCTATAAAAAAAAATTATGAATTGAAAATCATAACTCAACGTGATATTAATTAAATATTA
The DNA here is from genome assembly GCA_033557805.1 of Phaenonotum sp. SLE1380. Taxonomy (NCBI): domain Eukaryota; kingdom Metazoa; phylum Arthropoda; class Insecta; order Coleoptera; family Hydrophilidae; genus Phaenonotum; species Phaenonotum sp. SLE1380. The sequence goes on from JAUIMX010000328.1 coordinate 3,587, forward strand.
CATCGAAATATGTATATTCTGTTTAACAAATGTTTTTTATATCCTAGTTAGAGTTGGATGTACATGATTAGAGGAATACTGGTGATTATTTGTTTTTACAAAATTTAAACTTCGAAACTATTTCGCTGATATGAATCTTGAATGTTCAGTGAAGAAAGTCTAGGTTCGCTTCCCTGTTTGGGTGATATTTTTTCGGATGTTCCGATGTTAAATAAATAAATGAAAAATAATACTTAGTTTAATAACATTTTCCTTCCCCATCATTTATTTTATTTATTTGTAAGGAATTTTACATTTAAAATTTGCAAACCTTTCTCTGAATTCCCGTGTGTAATTCATGCCCTACCTGCTTCTATGTAGCTGATGTCCATTGTCTGTGGTTTGTGATAGTTCTCGATGTTGGTTACCTTTACTGTTGTAAAAAATTGTTAAATCATTAACTTATTTGTTATTGTGTTTTAGACGCACTTATTCACAGAGAAGGCAACATCAAGCTGCGAGAAAAATACAACAGTTTATGAGACAGTCAAAGAATAAGTAAGTATCAATTTATGAGTTTTTTTTTAATGTCGATATTTGTCAAATTTGCAATTATTTTTAATCAACTTCAGTCGGTACACTCTCAATCAAAATTTAATTGATGAATTGAAGTTGATAGTAATTGAAATTTTGACTAAATGTTTTTTGTAGTTAGACACTAATGTTGACTGTATTACTTTGATATTTTATTGCATACTTAGTATATGGGACGAAACAATTAATACAACTTTGGTAAGTTTGGTGTTTAGGTGTAAAATTTAGGAGGTTACCAGAATGATTTATTGGGAAAACAATACTTGAGTTTCTGTTTAATTACAGGTTACAGAAAGAACGAGCCGAAAAAGAGAAGCAGGAGGACCAGTTGTCGGATGTCCTCCAAAAGTCAGTGTGTCAAGGGGACAATTCCATATCCAAAGGCCCAAATAACAGGTGATCTTCAATAAATATTTTGAAATTATTCGCATACCAAAATTTTATACTATAGGGTATATTTTGTGATGGAAGAAACAAGAGAGAAAGTATTTTTATTTGTAACTCAACACAAAGATGTCATTGTTTGTAAAATTTTTTCTTTGTAAAATTTTTTTGTTTATCTCAAACCCTCTGATTATAAAACAAAATCTGAATATTATCTGCCATGTTGTTAATTTAATCATCAATTAAATATGAATATAAGAAAAAAGAGTGGGTGGCTCCAGAAGATATGCCAAAGCTGAGATCATGATCTGCGTTTGGTGAGACAGCTTCTTCGATACCAAACTAGACCGAGTGATTTTTGACAGAACAGCATCGACAAAGTGGTCGACAGGTGGGAGAAGACTGCAAACAGCAATGGTAGATACACTTCTGAGCCTCAACAAATGTAAATCGATATTTGTACTCAATATTCCTTCAAAATTTTTCTTACATGCAGTAAGGGATGAACCTAATTCCAAAAAGGTGTTTTTTCAATAAGGTGAATGAGGCGCTCTGTGAACTATTAAAGACAATCTTTATTTGCAACTACATTTTGGAAACTAATGTATAGTTGGGTATGAAATCATCAAATGAATGACTCATTTCCCAGATTTGAACCATTAGATTTTTTATGGGGATCTGCACAGACGACTGTAAAGGTGCATGTTTATAGTGCTAATTTACATAATGATAGTAGAGGTTTAGTATACCACAAAGAATAAAATAAAATGTTTTCGTTCAATTCTGGTATGTTTTTAAAATTTGTTCAGGTTTAAAAACTTTTTTAGAGTTTTGTCCCAAAATTGGTGAGTTTGAGACAAGCAAACACTTGTGATGAAAGATATTTTTGTGTTAAGTTACAAATGAAAATAATATGCTCCTTGTTGAGTCCTACAAGCAACTATTTATCTATTTCCCAGCTCCACCCCATTATTTCTCCTAAAATGTTATCAATAGATCTAAAGTGACCTACAGACTAACAATTCAGCTGCAGTTCATTGCCTGTGTGAAAAAATTCTATCTATTCACTACTCATTCATCATTCAACCATAAGCAGATCATTGGATGGAAACTGCAATACTTTAACTGAGAACACCACACACTGTGAGTTCTTTTGTCAGATTCATTTTAGTAAATGAAACAAAATCAAGCATATTCCTTCCTAGAAATAAAAAAGGGTATAATATTGGGTTTTGAACTGATGTTCATGAACAATAAAGACGTTATAAACTTTAATCTAGAAAGTGTGCCTGATGACCACGCTTGAACATAGCGAGGACTCCCAAGTTAAAAAATTATATTTGGGAAAATTCGTTTCAGTGTTACTCTATAAGTTATGAAATTTATGATTAATGTTGACAAATATCTGAAACCAAAAAGCTTGTATTTTATTTCAGATCAGATAGGGATGATGACACCAATAACAGTCAAGCAGTGGCAGACAGATAAGGACATTCAATATTCAACACAGAAACATTTATTCTATGTACTTAACAAGTTGCATTTATATCATGTATTCTGAGTACGATGTAAAAACACAACTTTAACTTGTATTTGTCACTAAGTGGCTTTTTTGAGTAATGTCCAACATTACCAGTAAAACATGTAACACAGTACATAAAAGAAACTCTTATGTATAATTTAAATAATGCTAATGTAGGACACCTGTTTATCTATAATATATATTCTTGTATTCTTAAACGATGTCTACTTTGGCTGTTTTGGTACATTTTTATGCATTTAAATGAATGCAATGGTGACAAAAAAAGTGAGATTGTTAGACATTGTATGACCTAAGTATTTCTGATTTCGCATTCAGATCTGTGATTGTAGAAGGACTGTTGACATTTCTGCTGCAGTTTTATTCCATCAACGCTCTTTTTACTTGAAAAATAAAATATATATTTTATAAATGAGGAACTTTTTACTAATTGTCCTTTATATAAAAAAAACATATTTAAGTGTGTAGGAGAGGTAGCCTATAAAAGTTCCGTTGTTTGTTCGCAAATAGATTGTACTTTTGCTTGATAGAGGCATTTTTATGTGTTAGCATAAAGTAATCATGGTCAATTATTCAGAAAATTTAGTATTATGAGAAAGTCCATTTTTACACATTGTAAACTGTAACACCAATGTCAACACCCAAGTTCTTAGTGAAAAGAACTAGCTTAGTCATATAAAATACTGAATTTATAAACCTTAGCGTATATACAATGAAAAACTAGATACTATATAATTTCCCTATTTTCGTTTTTTAGTTTTTACATGTAACATAAAATTCATACATTTTGATTTTTAACTAATTTCACTGCCATTGTAGATTAGATTGGATTATTGCTATTACATGCAATTTTCAAGAGATGTATCTGTAGAATAGTCTTTAAAAGCAATACACAAACGTCCTTATTCAGTTTTTAGAAACGTTTATTTCGCAACATTTGTTTTGTAGTTCTTGGTGACAATTTTGTAAATATTTTCTTAATTCTGACCTTCATTGTGGCACTAAGTACAGTAATATAATTTATTACCCATTTTGTGTAGTAGCATTAATTGTATACACTCTGCATATACTATGTATATACGAAGTATATATAATCAATATCAGTACTATATGTTATTAACAAATACAATTTAATGTGTACAATAAAAATTGATAATCAAACAATTTTCTACCTAGAAATATTTCATAATTGTCACTTTTAGACAGTTTAAAACTCTTTAATCAAACCAATAATATAAATAGTGGGCTTCAATAGAAATTTCTAAAATTAGTGAACTTATATTATTCGCTCATACATATCATGTAGTTAATAAAAGAAAAATGGTAGTTTATATTTATATTAAGATTATATAGAGGTAAATATATAAACGAGGAATAATATACATACCTGCTGTACAATGAAAGCGATTTGCAATACTCCAATAAAAACTAAACGATGGTTGTATATAAATTTTGCATAGATAGTTTGTGTATTGCATACGAATGAATTAAATAAATGAATATTGGTGCTCAAACTATTTTTGTGGATGCACAAAAGTTTTATTTTTATATGTTGAGTGTTTAGCTTTAAGTATATAGCCACAACCTTTGTTGTATCAACATTTATGAGTATTAACTGTTATATTTATGTTGAAAAAGACATTAGTTCTAAGATTCTATAATTTTAAAGTGGTAAATAGGCTTCAAATATGTAATTTATTTGTTGTTTTGAAAAAAAAGGTGTCTTCCATTCTTATTAATGAAAAAGTATTCATTACCTCTCATTGCCTCGGTTTTACAATAAAACTATTTTCTTCGTCTGAAGCTTATATTTCTTCACTGGTCTGTCTAAGGATATCCTCAAAAAGCGGTATTCTTTAACTTTAGTTGTCATCTCAACAATGCAGTTGATAGTTCTGTCACTTGATCTGTTATTTTAAATGTTAGGTTAAAATGGCAAGTTTGACTGGAGGACTTAACTTGTTGGTGCAAACCAATTTATAACTTTTTTTAATTGAGAACTAGCTAGTTAGAATTATCACTTCAAAGTTTGATCAAAGTGACATTCGTGTTTATTTTTTTATAAATAAACTGAAACTTATGTTTTGCCAAAAAGAACTTTTTATGCAGACTAGTATTATTAAAGCCTTTTTACCCACTGTTATTACTTCAAAAAGACACAAGAGTACTTAAAAAAAATAGAATTTATATTTTTTGATAATTATTTGGCATGTTGGTACAGCAATAAATATACATGAATTTGAACCAATTATTTATTAAAACACACGTAGTGTTTCATAGTATACGCATATTTTTTATAAGAAATAATTGCTTATAAATAAAAACTTGAATATACTGTTTTTTTACGAGTTTGATTGCTAATTAAACAGCTGAAAGTATTAAGGCAAATTCATGTATGTTATTCGACTAATTATATTTTAATTATTAAAGTCAATTATGGGAATGTAATAATGTGTTTCGTTTTAAATAATTCGAGAGTACCTGCTGGCAGGAATGTTCTTAATTTAAAAAAATAATATTTTTCAAAGAAAATCATACAAGATCCCTCCTTGTACATATACTGTTATTTGTTTAAAAAATTTTATTCTTTAATATTAAGAAGAGTCTTCTATTGTAACATAATATAATCAACATAAGACTATTATGTAAGGATATGAACACTGTTGATGCTTTTTTTCCAAAAAAATATACTCCATTCTTACTAAATAGATAAAAATAGCATAGGCATTGAATTATGATTCTAAAACATCCTAACAATAAACTCTATAAATTTGCATTAATCTTATATAGAGCGAGAACATATCAACTAAAACTTTTTAGTTAAACAACCACGAGGGTGTTTCAGAGGACAAATTATTGCCTCCCTTGAAAAAAAAAATGAAAAAATATTTTTCGACTAGATAGAAAAAGTCCATAAGAGTGAGGGATACAGATTTGTTTATACTATAGATATTGCTTTCGCAAAGAATTAGCATTAAACAAGCTTGCGCCTAAAAGAAATGGCCTAAGCGAATATGTAAAATACAAAATAAGGTTGACTAGTAAAAAAAGGTTCACGCATATATGAACAAAAACAATCAAATTTTCAATCTTTTACTAATAATAGTTGCAAAATTTTTTAAAATTCAAGAGGAGTTACTTTTCAGTTGTGTATATAAACTGAGCATAGCTTTATTTGGAAATGAAGGGAATCGGATATTTTTAAAACGGGCTGAGGTACTACTAGCTTCAAGTTTCAAACAATTGAAGCTATGTTTACTGTTAACACCAAAAAATATCGAAAAAAAAATGTATAAATGCAATTGTATTTTAAACCAATATCTATAGGAAAATATATTAATATTATATATTCATATTTTATATCTAATGACATACATACCTATAATGTATTTAATATGTATACTGTAGAGATTATGAAATTTTTTGTTGTTGTGTTGGTTTATATTTACAATATTTTTAAATATAAACAGCTTTAAAGTATTTTGAATCGTTTGCAAGTGAATCTTGTTTAAAAAAATTTTTCGACTGTGATATGTTATTAATCCCAGTGGGTAATTATTTACACTTACACAGATTTCTTTTATTTCCTCCTATATGTAGTTGATACTTTTTATTGGGGAAATTAATACCAAAGTCTTTCAAAAAGATAGTTCCACTTCGACCTGACATCTCCTTTACTTATTTTCACTTGCAAATGAGACATCTGGCAAAAAATATAGCAAATTTAAATATATAGTACTTATGAATTAGGTAGATATTTTTAAATTAATACATTAGGGAAAAGGTATGATTTATTCTCGATGATTCATTAATTAAAAACCAATCAAAAGGAAGTGTAAGTAAATGAAATTAGATAAGTGTGTACAGAAAATGGCGAGAATAATTCATAGTGTTAGTATGTAGCTGCACAGTACCTATACAATATTATCTATACCCTGTTCATAATCATATATAGATATTTCAAAAAAAAAGAAAATTGTTATACAATCTAAAATGGCATACAACTTTAACGTGTGTGCATACACTTGTACATTTACAATGGTAACTGCACTCCTTAAGTCTATTTTTCAGTGTGACTTATTTGTACTTATATTGACCTAATTTGGTATATTGGGTCAACTAATAACTGTCATTCCAAGTTTCGAAAAAACTTTCATGTTTTTCGAGTTTTTGATACTATTCTATGTGTATTTTATAGTGTTTATTATTGATATGAATGTTTATTGACTTAATTGTTTTAGATTGTACCTGTTTTTAATTGTTATGTTCTGGGGGCTGAGTGCAGTTTTTAACTATTGTTATATATTATTGTGACTAATAAACACTTTTCTGAATTGAGGAGAGGTTTTTCTACAACAATGATACAAAACTTACCTGTTTACTTTTTTAATTTTATTTATTGATAAATTAAAACAATCGGTGTGTTATCAATAAACATTTTTTTTTCAAAACATTTCTTAAATTAACAATCATCCTATCTCATTATCTCTAAATATAAATAATATATACAATTGGTTTAACAACAAATATCATTCTAATGTACAGTTGTATGGGCAACTATCATATTTGTTCAATTTCGCTCGATGGTGGATGGTTCTTTAGCTGAATTAGAAAACCTGAATAAAAAAGATACTTTATTGATTCAAATAAAAACTCCAAATAATGACAATTAAGAGTTAAGCTGGTATTTTCCCAAGTATCATGGGGCACAGTATCAGAATCGCATTAGTTCGAAGAAACCATTGACTCATTTTGCAAGTTTTAACCCGTAACTAGTGACATTGCATCTACTGGACGCATCGGGATTTTATTTTTCTTGATCTGAGTACGTTTCTTATTTTTTATACCTGTAATTCTCAGCACCTTCTTCTATACTTTCAATTCTCAGTACCTTCTTCTCTTACAATAGCAAAACCCCACCTGTAATGAAAATGAACAATTTTTTTTTCTGAAATGGCTCAATTTGTCACGGATGCGTCCAATGAACGCATTGTCAGTATTGGAGTAACCGTTCTCTCAAGCCAAGCGCTCATAGGGGAGTTCAGCTCCTGAAGCCATGGCTGCTGTAGCCACCAGTCTCTTTGTATCAAATGAAGGTGGACTCACTAGGGGGCAAGTGAAGCCAACATGCATACTTATGCAGGGAGCCAAGAGAAGCTTGTCGGCTTCACTTGTCTGTAGAGATACGCAGAAGGCATGTGGCTGGTGTTTTCAGCGCTCACTTGAGAGGAACCAGCCTACCAGCCAGTCATTTCTTGACAACGAAATGAACATGTCATGTCGTTCATCATGAAATAAAAAACGTAAATCCACCTGGAATATTCCCTCGATGGATTACTGCAACAGAGATGAACAAATGAATTTATAGACATATTTGTATTATTAAAAGCATTCCAGGTGTTTCTTCAGATCTTTGAAATGGTTTCGAAATGAGCCTTTTCCACACCTTTCCACTAGCAAAGAATGTATTCAATAGCATTTGTTTTTGTTTTTCATTTCCTTAGCGTTAATAATAAATAAATAAAAGCTGCTTCTTCTTCACTCATACCGAGTCAATGATATCTACAGACTGGCGAGGCTGGCTGCATTTCTGGCTCCCTCAACTGATGACACCCTCAGTCATAGCTGAGTATCTGTATGTTGTTTTTTATAACGAATAAACAATAAATAATTTCTAAAACACGTGTTTCCTTATGTTATAGTATATTTTGCTGAATAGCTTGAAATATTTCTGCTAAAAAAAATTTTTGGTAAGTTGTTAGTGTATTTTTTCAAATTGAAATAAATATACAAAACAATCACAGTTCTTAGCAAGCAAACTATTAGAACTCTTCTTAAAACGCTAAAAAAAAGGAATTAAAAATTTCCTTTTAAAAAGACAAACATTTACAACATTTTAGTTGAGTTAAATAGATGCATCCATCTGACGCATTGTCAGTGTTTATGGAACGTCACTAATTACGGGTTAGTAAATTCAAACTAGGACTTACTTTTATCACATTGACATGTCAGCAAAAAAGTTGTTCGATTTTACAGTTCTTAATAAGTTTGAGTCAAAGCTAAAATTTTGCAATTTTGATAATTTTAATTGAAAAACATAGGAGAAACTTGTTTATAAGGATCACGCTAATGCTTGGAGGTCATTTATTGATTTTATAAATTTCAAAAAATTTAAATCAAAATATAAAGATATAGTCCTGATCAGGATTATATCTCATAGCTGGATTACATGAGGCGAAAAGAGTAATCAAATTGATTTAGCAAATTATATTGGGTGTTCACGGTAACTTTCCACCTAAAATTATATGAGGAACTGATAATTATAGGGTAAAATGATTTTATGAATCTTATGTGACTGCTAGGGGGACATTATTCTAAACTAATTTCAAGTGGTATGAACTTCCGGTTTGACCGTAAGTGGTATTATGTACATACGAAATTTATACTATTTAGAGATTTTTATCTAGAGAATACCTAACATGTTGTTAGTAATATCACCAAATATCATTCATTAATTCTCAGTTCTTTGAGGTACAAAAAATTGTTTTTCAAACTCTCTGAATTAACATCAATTAAAAGAAACATATGAATAGCGCTTGAATGATATGTAGTAGGCCATACAATTATACCTCATTGGAAAGCCCTGTTCAAGAGGTATTCAAATATAAGCCACAAACACCACTTTCCCTATTTAGTAAAGAAAGATAATACCACTTCCGGTCAAACCGAAAG
>JAUIMX010000329.1:0-12813 GCA_033557805.1 Phaenonotum sp. SLE1380
ACTAAGTCAGGTTTGAAGTGGAAGGTAAGACGAGCCTAATTCCAAATTTTCAGACAAATCGATGCAGTTTTACAGATTTCGGAGGTGTGGCACTATTTTCATCTTGAATCACTGGACTAAAGTGCGTTTTATCCCCGAGGAAGACTGAAGAATAAACTTCTAGCCTACGGGACAGCAAAAAAAATACTGAAATTCAAAATAATTTATCTCCACGAAAAAATTCATTATTTGAGTTTATTTGATGGAAGTGCAGGTCAGGTTAGACAACCTTGATTATTGTCGAGAAACATAGATTAAAATGTAAATTTTTATTTGGAGAGTTCGTTATTTCGTAATTTGAAAAGAATTTACTCTTTATTCTGAATTTTGCGTTTTCACACGTGAAATGGTATAGTTTAAAAATTGTTTATATCACAGAAAAACTGCGAAAAATTGGAAATTTTTTAAATTAAAAGTGGGGTAGAAGTTATGTTGGGGATTGGAACCTAATCCTCATTTATACGCCAGTGAAAGAAATTTATTTTTGTTTTCTATAGCAAATCGCTTGCAAGAACATAACGGAATATCTTTAACAAAATACGGATTTTAAACATCTTGCATTTCGATAACTCACCATTTGGACATATGTACAAATTTATTTCAAAAATTGATGTCAATATTTATTTATCTATTGACCCTCGAAGTTACAAACAATTCTCAATATATTATTTGATGTTCATTTTTATTGCTGCAGTGCCTTCACATGATTTCGCCCCTGGACATTAAATTATCTTAGTAAGAAAGAGATCAATAATGAATATATTTGCCTATAGTTGAAAATATCATTACTTTGGTTCAATGCACTGTTTGTTCATTTCAAAACTACATCCTTTTGTTTCAATAAATGATGTTAACTAAGTCATTTTTCTTCATGTACTACACAGGTATTTCATTGCCAGTATTCAAACATAAATTTTGTTTGATATTATGCATGAATTTTTGGGTGCTTTAAATCATTTTTCTCTCTAAAAAAATAATTCAATGAAACCTTAAATGTAATGAAGTTCTTTCTTCGAAAATTATGTAAAATATCTACCGACATAAATATACATATTTCCATCTGATTCGTCTTAAAAATTAAACTTCATTTCAGCTTTCATAAAAATATGTATTTTAGTGAATTGAATCGCAAAAATATTTGAACTCTGTCTTTCTTAGGATGGAATCCAACGAATAGTCCAAAATCCAACACATCGTCAATTCAAACTACTAGTATTTTCTTTTATAAAGTGCGATTGGTGTAGAAATTAAACTATGACGAGTGGCATCAAGTATTAACAATACAATGAATACAAAAAACAAAACCAGTTAATTTGATTTTTTCCACCCAACGACCACTATGCGTTGGCGTGCTCGATGCGGTGTTTTGAATATACAATCTGATCCTACCACCGAATTGTCTCGGCATACAGGTCACGGGATCGGGAGAAGATGATAATTTAGATTTTAGATTCGAAATTCCGGTTACGGACAAAAATGGGAGGCGGCTATGGCACGCCGGTTGGCATATAAAGCACAGGATTATTTAATTAAATCGAAAAGAAAAAAAACTAAATTATGTAATTAAGCGTCCTGTCGGAAATATTAGGCAGATAATTTATATAGAAATTCGGTCTATCAATTCCGAATGCCTCTCTATTAAACGAAGAACATTTTAATAATGTACAGGTTATGTTAATTTTTTTCGTTTTTTGTTAAAATCGTTTTCATTAGTTAATTACGTTTCTGTTTCAAATTTAACTTTAAAATATTTAGTTGTCAAGTTCACAACGTTCATTTGTGTGATCTTAACTTTGAATGGGTGTAATATAGTATAATTTTTTGTCTGTACTTTTTGAACATGTTCACATGAACTTGCATAAATATTTATGCGCTAATTTGTTGTAGAATTATATGGGAATTTTAGAATGTGTTTTAGGAGTTGTTTATAATTTCATGTCTCATAAAATAAAATAAAATTATCACTAGTTAGTTATATTAAATTAATTATATAAATGCAAGTTTTTTGAATAAATATGAGCATGTTTGCATTTTAATGTGATAAGATTTTAAATAAGAACAATGATTTTAATATTTGCGATGCTATAGTAAATACTCACGTATAACAAGAATTTTCAGATAAAAAATTAATCGGTGATTTGAATTATTTTATCCAACGAAGAAATTTCATCTTTATCCTTCATCTCTAGTGACATTCCATAGGGGATACCTTTGTCGGAATATATAATCATTATTTATTGTTAATGAGGAAATTTCATGAAAAAGTGTGTGATATGGAGGTACTGTAGAGGTATTCGCTGAGATTTTATTAACATCAACATTCAATACAGATTTTATGTACAGGATGGTTCAAATTGGTTGAGGCTGGGGGTAATTAAGGTCTCTAGGGCTCGATTCACGAAAACATTTGAATGCTGAAAACCGCATCTTGATTACTCTACTCGTTTAAGATATACAGGGCATTTTTCATTTTTTGTCGTTTTCATTCATGCTTATATCTTTCTTATTTCTCAATATATTTGAATTCTGCAAGAGAAAAAGTTCTAGTATTTTTTTGCGTAGGTTTCAATAAAATCTTGTGTTTTTTTGAATGCAACATCCTGTATATTTTTATATCTCTTGAATGTTCTTTAAATTACTTCTACAACGATATATAGCACATTGGAAATTTCCCCAAAATATGATTTTATGCCATGATTGTAATCAACTCATCCATGAAATAATCTTTCGGCCATTAATAATGAACCATTTGAAACAAGTTCCACGATTTATTTGAAAAATAAAACATATATTTCAATAACACAGACAATTCAAAGATGATTCAAATGCATTGTAGATAATTGAAACAAATGAACAAATTTGATGTTTTCATCGCTGCCACTTTTCTTTACTATTGTTGAATAATAGTAAAAATATGTTCAATAATATCAAGAAATGGGATATGATTCTCTGTTGCGTGCATAACCTGTATTAAAAAATTTTTTCAAATATAATAAAAAAACCTTTTTTGTTATAATTATCATCACTATTATACAAAATTACCAAAACTACTTGTTTGTATAACGTTTAATTCAACTTTAAAGACAAAAAAGCGGAAAAGAACTGGAACAACGTCGAAATGAATTAACCAAATTTACAAAATAAATTAACTGTATTATTGAAATAATGATTTTATTCTCAAATTAATCGTTATTGTCTCAAATAGCTCATATTTAATGGCCGAAAGGTTATTTCATGGATGAGTTGATTATAATCATTGCAAAAAAACATTTTGTTTTGAAAATTTTCAATTGAAAGTATTTTGTGTTGTAAAGGTAATGTTAAGAGCATTCAAGAAATGTGAAAATATACAAGGTGTTCCATTGTAGAAAACACAAGTTCATGTTGTAGATTGAAAACCATCCCTCATAGAATTTATTTGCATTACTGAAATCTACGCAAAAAATATTTGAATTTTTTTACAGAATTCAGATATATTGAGAGAGATACGAGACAAAATTGAGAATGGCAAAAAATTGATAATGCCCTGTATATCTTAAGCGAGTAGAGATATCAAGATGCCATTTTGGGCATTCAACTGTTTCCAAAAATCGAGCCCTAGACACCTTCATTACTTTTTGTCCAACTGAGCAGGAAATAGGAGAAATGCCCCTGTCTCAACCAATTGGAACCACCATGCTTTTCGATAGAACGCACAGATCCGAATGACATAACTTGATGTACTATTGCCAAAACAGCAACACGTTTTCATTTATATAGTATCGATTTTGAGTTTTCAATAAAAATCTTAAGGTATCTAAAGATCTATTACATCAATTTTATGCATTTCTTGTTCCAATCAAATTTAGTCCAAACCAACGGCCATATCACATTAAACACACCAGCTCTAATCTGATCGCCGGAGTTGAATTTCGTTCAAAAGAAAGACTGTTAGGAATTTTCGATGAATAACTTTCATAACAGTCTTTATTTGTCAATGAGTAGTACCTATTATTTCATTATTTCAAATGCCAGTCAGCATACTTCATCACTTTCTTCGATTGAGAGTTTCATCAGCATACAGTGATAACAATATACCGATATTCAAAAAATTTGGAATGAAGTTTTGGAATGACCTTTAACGCCAAAATTTTGACGTTCTAGTATGAAATGATGACTGGATTTCTATGCTTCTTATCTTGTCACGATAGGTTAGAAAAATCAGTAGTTATAGTATCAAGCATTTACTAGTAGATTGGATATCATGTTACGGTTATTTATGGAAACCTAAATGGTACATTTTCTACTATTATTTTGTTATTTTGGCATGAATAGAGGCAAAGGCGTCATACGTGGAACAATGATTACTAATGAAAAATTAAATACTGGGAATTTTTTAATTTTTAAATTTTGAACACAAATGTTGACGATTAAACCGAAAGTAATCTTATACCGTTAAAAAATACCTTCTTAAGTTTATGTCACCTTCATGAGTGCATTATTGTAAAAGTTGACTGGGGTGGTTTGATTTTTTGCCATACTCTGTATACAGGGTGAAACAGTAGTGCGTGGATGAACTTTCCCGTTTTATGTTTTAAGAAAAAGTATCCCATTTGAAAGTTGTCTACACTTCACCTTTTTCGAGATATTGACAGAAATATCAGTATTTTTCAAAATACACACCTTCTTTCAAAAATCCCAACTTCCTTATTGTTCATAATACTTATCTCATATTTTCAGTCAATGTAATTTAGGAAAAAACTTTCTTGAGGTAATCATGTAGAATGTGATATTGGCTTGGTGAGCCACATTTTTGTAATACTCGATATTTTTCTTGAACAGTGAAATGTAGAGAAATTTTTCGAAAATATTTCAGAAACGATGAAGTATAGACTCAGCTCCATGTATGTACAATTAAAGTCAAATGTTGTCCTCCGCCCATATACTTTTACAATGGGAAAAATTTTTAAATTTACAAATGAAATAGCTGTACATAATACATATTTTCCTTCAAAACCCAGAAATCCCGAAAAACCTCAAATAATAAGAGAAAATTATATGACGAGAGTCAATTGAACAGACAATTTTTACTCACTAACAGGAATTTCTGTGTGTATTTTCATGCGGTCATTAAGCAAATTAGGGGAAAAAAGTGAACTTTCTAAATAGAATTCATTTCTATGTTGAATTTTTGAAAATGGCTCTGCAATGGTAGCATTTTTCTAGCAACAAATCCTCATTCCACTCGAAAATAAATACAATTGTGACTATTTCTATGATTTTAACACGCAAATTAGAAGAAAAATCCGTTTTTATTGTAATATGAGAAGTTGAGATCTTGCTATTTGCAAACTTTTTTTATCAAATCGCTAGGATAAAATGTCAGTTCAAAGGTAAGCGGCAAACATTAAACATTATGGACTTCAACCTCTACTGTGTCAACTGTCACATTAGCTAAAGTGACTTTAAAATTTTCATTATGAAACTTGGGGGTTAATATGATAAGAAAATTAATTGTATTCTACGCAGAGAAAAAAATTATAATAATTAGTAATTTAATAAAAGTCAGTACAAACAACTGAATTTGCATTATTTTGAGAATCCTATTGCTTTTATTATTACGGATTCAATCTTTTTAATTAGCTGACAGTATTAAGTTGATATTTTCCATTTTTGTCATTATTATTGCTTTTAGGTAATACAACGTTAATTTCAAGAAACGATTTTTATTTTTTTCAAAGCTGTCGACTTTATGTCTTCTTTTGATATTTTTATGACAATTTAGGTACTTTTAGAAATAGTAACGTCAAATATTGTGACCTGAAAATAGCAACTTTGGTTTTTCTTTTTTGAACAGATTCCACTGAGAATTGATGATATACATACATTGATATCTGCCGTGTCTGTTGATTTATCACATATTATATTAAAAAAAATTCAATACTAATGATCTTAATATCCATAAGCTTTTTTATAATTTCGTTCATTATCTAAAATTTTTGTTTTAATAAAATTGAAGACATGTTTATTTTCTGTTACAAATATTAAGAGAATAATATTTACTTCATGAAGTATGACTCGAGTTATAAAAAATATTTATTTGAACAACTAATGTATTTTATTGAGTCATACTAATTTTGTAAACGAATTGATGAGTCCACTGAAAATTAATCATTTAAAAATTATAGCTAAATCAACTGAATTTCAAGTTATTTGCACTAATGGAAATATTATTATAATTGGATATGTTTTTAGACGATTTATTGCAATGGATCACCTAATTTTATTATTCATTTGTTGTAGATTTTCACAATATCAACTTCGATGGCAGTTAATATTATCCAAAGACTGCACTGTTGCCATATAGCAAACCAGTACAATATAAACATTTCTAAACGTCATACAACGAATTACTGCATTCTTATGAGCAACAAAAATATGCAAGTTGTTGTATTTAAAAAGTAGGTACAAGTGTTTAAAATATGGTAGGGAATGACTCGGTCTAAGCAAGTATATCAACTATTATCAAATTAAGTAATATATAATTTATATTTATCGATTGTTGTTCATTTTTCAACTCAACAAACTTGTTGAAATTATGCTTTACTTGGTGTTTTTATTATATATTTTTTTGAAAGCAAATGACTACGTTCAACAATTAAATCAAATAATAAATTGTATGGAGACGGTACAACTAAATACTTCCATGACAGTTTCCGTACAAAATTATTTATTATTTTTAGTTCTTTCGACTTAAGTATTTCAACTTTTTTTCTATTAGAATTAGAAAATTCAAATGCTTTCAAAACAATATTCCAGTGTATTTGAAATATCTATCTTATTTCTACTCATTTCAAATAATTTGAACTAAATGAAATAACTAAGTTCATATAGTTGATTACAACATTAAATTAGCCGAATTATCTGAAATAGTTTTTAAAGCAATTTATTTGGAATGAATTTAGTATATTTAGTTAATATTTCCATGCCATTCCTCTCTGTGTAGAAACTATCGTTATTTTTGTTGACAGACCGTGCATTGAAATCTCTCTAAGGTTAGAATTTATGTTTTATTTCACACTACCACGTTATCTTGAAAATTTTCTACATTTTTATATTTGTAACAGTCCTTGTTGATAAAAGCATAAACAAACTTATTACTAAATATTCTACATCTTCAAAGGTCACAAACGCACCAAATATATTAATCTAAACGCAAAACTTTGACTGAATTTTTGCAGAAAACAATGTACATATCAATATTAGATAGAAACGATTTGATGAGACTACACCGTATTTGATATTACTAAGGACATTCTCAAATACCAAGAACTACAAATTTGCGAATTTTGTATGTGAAATTATATTATTGAAAAAATACCTTCGGAAACAAAGGTTAATTGAAAAACGCCCCGGTGAAACTGACTTGATCCGGTATGAGGTGAAATTAAACTAACCTATCGCCTTTTCGATTTGAATAGTCGCGACCGAGTTTTCTTGAATTTGCATTCAGTTGAATGTGATTTTAACGAAAATTGAAACTTAATTAGTATTTTTCAGTTTTGACAAACCTAATCTCCAAAATTTATTAGTTAGGGGACGCTAAAACTGCAGAGATTGAACGATAGTAACACCGATAAAAAACGAAGTTAACTGAAACTGGTCACAAGCAAGGAGAATGGTGATTTTTGAAATAAAAATCTATACAGGTAGCCCGTAAAATACATTGGTGAAGGCGATTCCTCTTAAACAAAATAACACGAAATGCATTTATGAACATAGGTCCCAAAATATTTGGTAGAGAACCTAAAAAGAGACATCTTCACATATCGATATTTCTCTCAAACAAAAAAAATTCTTACCCAAATTAGAAAATTCAACTTTCAATTTAGGAAAATGGTATTTCACTCAATCAGTGACGTAAAAATAAAGAAGGATCGTCATTCAGTTGTATGTTCTTACTTTTTCCCAGTACAATTTTGAACTTCTGGTAAAAATTGTGTAAAATGCACTATCTTGAATAAATATCGATTTACAACTTGACAATTGTAATGGAAAATGATAATATATATAATATAATTTTCATCATGACTTATTTCACTCACACATATAGATTTTATTTTCTAGGAATCGCATGTTTATGAGCATTTACAACAATTTCCATGATTAAATAAAACCTATGAACGAAATTATGGATTGGTATTATTTGTTTTCAACACTGTTAGAAATGATTGTAATTTCACAATGATTTTACCAACAAAAATTTCATAAATACTGCATCAGTGGTTGTGAAATTACAAAAAAAATTGTAAATTTACATCCACTAATGCAGTATTTATGAAATTTTTGTTGGTAAAATCATTGTGAAATTACAATCATTTCTAATAGTGAACCTAAATAGAACTAAAATGTGAATTAGTAAATTATTGTTTGAACATTGTTACTGAAAAATTGATTTTTGAGCAATACACTGAGACGTAGATTATACAGGGTCATTCCAAATTTTGTTCAGTCATAAATATCATATGAGAAATAGATTTTGAATAAATCGAATTATTCTTGGTCGGATTAATTTGTCAATTGTCTTTCTCATTGAAAGGACAATCACAGAATAGAATAATGTGTGAAAAATCAACAATCTACTAGAACAAGCGAAAAAAGCATATTAAAAAAAAAATTATTTTTGTACGAATAAACTCGCAAATTTTTGAAAATCAGCTCTGTATAGGACTTGATAGATCATACGGATATAGTGAGGAAAACTGATTTTTTACTTTTTATGCGTTTAGATACCGAGGTGGAGCAAAATACGTGTTCTTATAAGCAAAGTGTGTTTATTTTTAGCGAGAAAATTCTCAAGCAAATTTTCAATTGTTTTCCTCTGTTTATGTGACGTCGATCTAAGAACTAAAAATATATTACTAGAAATTTCACGCACGCAGTTTGGAAATATACCGTAGGATTCTTTAGTTCAATTTCTCATTTTTTTTGTTGCTTTTTTTAAATCAAAATATCGTCAACGTTTCTATAACTTAATTTAAATTTGTCAGATTAGGGTAAATACATATATGCTATTGGAATTAAAAATAAACAAAATATGGTCTACCACGAAGATCAAATTCAACGGCCTAGCTCTACTTGAAATTCTTTCAACTAAAAATGGAACTTTCAAATATGGAAAATGAACAATAAAAAAGACTAATTTGGCATATTGTTAAAAAAAAATTATAAATAATTCACAGTTTCAAAAGACACACATCAGAATTGGAAAACAACTGTACTGAAACGTTAGAAAATTAATTTTTGAAAACTTGCAAACAGAATGAATTTCATTGAAGTATGAAAAACTTCTCAACCAAAAAGAAAAAAATAACATTGAGTGTGACCATATTCCAAAGTATAGTTATTGTTTTTATATGAATATGGATCCTTAAAGTAATTTCAAATATTTCGAAACGATGTCAATCTACCACCATTTTCATCAATTTATTCCAGAAATTTATATTTTTATTCTAAAACCAATAAATTAGATTTTCTCTAGTTATAATTCATACACTTATATTTCAGGGAACTGATATGGTTAATTCAAGGTAATATTTTTGCAGTAACAAATATTTTACTGATGCAAGGAATAAAGGAATTAATACACCAAAAATGAAGCCAATAAACTTTGAATCACGTCTGTATGCATAACTCAATTTCTATTCATAGTGTAGTCCTAACTAAACCGAATTAATTTATGACTGGTGCTTATATACTGTTATGAAAGCTGTAATCAATCATAAATAACTTTAGAGTGATTTATAGCCAAAGAATGGCCGTCAAACAAAACGGTATAGGATCAATTAAATATATTTTAGATTGAAATGCGGGATCGCGTGAGAAAACATACCTTTTCAATCAAATTCTTTCGCACTAAGAGACCAAAAAAAACCAAAAAAAAATAAAAAACAATTTATTACAGAACGGAAAATTAAAGGATGACATGAACAAACCAACATACTAAGGCTAAAGTGGGGTTCAACACGAAACCAAACTGTTCTATTAAACTTATTAACTCGATCGATGCCATTAGAGGCAATAAAGCAAACCGGTCCGACAATCAAGATGGCCGACATTTGGATGTTGTTGCTCTTCAATAAGGGGGTTCGGAGCCTGTCAAGGGTGGGGGTTTTTCTGGAGGGTTGAAGTCATCGATCTGCTTCTCCGTCATATAGACGTCTGGGAGACCGCCCCGTATCAAAACCATCACATTCAATTAGGTGAAGTCTTGTTCATCTTGAGGAGCAACAAGCGACATGTGCAGGTTACCGTTGTGCAATTTAAAAATAAAATTATTACAAACACCGGTTTAAATGTTTCTGAGAAGCAACATCTTCGAGCTCGAGTGCTGACCTTTAATTAAGTAACGAGAGCGAACCCTTGACATCGTTAATTATACAGGTGGTTGACTCCTGTTTGGGTTTATAAACCTAATAAGGAAGAATTGGAAACATGTGGAAGAAATTATTGCGGAGGGAAGTTTTTTGTTTGGGAGCAAATGGGAGAAAAATGGAGCGGAGCGGGCAGATGTAAGACATAATTTCGGGGTAATACGTCAACGTCCAATTACACAGGAGATACCTCAATTAAACAGCAACAGTTAGCGCATGCGCGCAACCGAAATCTTGAATTTAACTTATCTAATTTAATCAGAACAGTCGAGTTAAAACTATTACGACATTAATTAAAATAAATACGTTTGTTTTTGTAGAATGTATTGTGAAGAGGGTTGCTTGTAATTCGTTTGTTTGGTATTCATTTGTCTTGTTTATTCAAGTGATTGATGCACGTATCAGCTTCTGTAAGTTTTATTAGTTTGAATTTGAATAAATACCGGCATAAATAATTCAGTGGTTATTAAGAGTACTTTTTTTGAGTATTTTTCTGAATAAATTTACATAAAAGTTAGGCGGTGTTTGAAGTGGATAAAAGAAAAGAATTAGCATGCAAACATGTCTGCCGGTAGTTTGCGTTTGAGGCCAAGACATGCAATGTGTAGTGGAGGGACGCAAGAGGACGGGTTAATGAGACAAATGAGAAGAGACAGAGGTTACTATGCATACGTAATTTGGTTGATATGTGGGCCGTAGTCAAGTAAAAGCAACAAGCGATATAAGCACGCGGCGCGGCTCCGGACCGGGTTATTTAGTTGTTGAGGGGGGGTCCTGTCGGTCTCTTGTTTGTAATTAGTTAAAAGTAGGTTAGGTAGCTCACCTTAGTTGGGAGAAATGTTTGGCCCGCGGCTGTCGAACACAACTAATGACTGTCACAACACCCTTGCACTCCGGGTTATACCTATAGGTATGTGGCATGCGGAATGCATATAACATATAGGAGGGGCCCTAGCGCAGCCGTATACATCTTAGTGTTATGGCCGCTACTCACATTGGAAGATAGGCCATCAACCATGCCGTATACCGCACAGCGAGCTAGCGATTGTAAAACTTTTAGGACACTTTGCGAAACCCCTCGGCTGCTCTCGGATCCGAACACTCTTCTAATATCCGGATGGGTTTTTCCATCTTGCTTGCACCCATTAGCGCTTGTCGATGCGGCCTGTCTCCCTCGTAAATCGTAAACATCCCCCTTCTACCACCCCTACCTCGACGTGCAACAACACAAAACATTCCACCCTGCTGTGTTGCATTTTTTCCATTTTTTTTTCTATCGCCAAGACTCTGTCACATCTTAATTATACTTCCGCTATCACGGCCTCCACGCAATCTCGACACACACGCGACAGACAAATTATCAACGACTTTTACTTTTTACTATTTTCTTGGCGTGTTTCGCGAATAATTTTGAATAAATTTTCAGATATGAATTCATTTTCTTTAGTCTCACGCTTTCGTTATGATTATTTTTTCACAATAAGTCAATTTTCGGTGTTTTCGAGACACAATACTCCCGCGAAATCAGTGATCTCACTGCTGGCGAGCATACCGTTTTCTTCGCTAAGTTGAATAGAGCAGATACAACTACAGTAGCTTTCAATAATCCGACACATATGGGACCGTGAGCTTGTCGAATTAAA
This sequence comes from Phaenonotum sp. SLE1380, assembly GCA_033557805.1. Classification (NCBI taxonomy): domain Eukaryota; kingdom Metazoa; phylum Arthropoda; class Insecta; order Coleoptera; family Hydrophilidae; genus Phaenonotum; species Phaenonotum sp. SLE1380. The sequence continues at coordinate 12,095 of JAUIMX010000329.1, forward strand.
GAAATTTATGGATTACTGAACGTATCATCAAAAAATGTTGAATAACCTCCACGGCGAAATAAAAACTTGATAATACAGAGTGATTCAAAATTAGTTACCTAAAATTGAAGGTATGATTAGAAATCTCCTGAAATGAGAATTTCGACTATTAAAAAATTCAAATTTTGATATCGAAATTTTCCGAATTTTCTCTAAATTAAAACTTATTTGGAAACACTGGTATTGTAGACCAAAAACTGCACCAAACTGAGGCATTATTTAGGCTACCGCACAGCATGATGCTAACAGTCATTTAATTTGAAAGTTTGCTGTAAGCCTGTAGCTAGCAAACCATAGTAGAGCGTTCCATAGCAGGCCGTCTTTTCAGGTATAAATTTTCGGGGACAGTTCACTTAAAAAATGCCTCATTTTGAATGAAGCAAAAACAGTGTTAGAGAAGAAGGAAAATTTATGTCTTTTTCGCTCATTGACCAGTTGACAACTAGCACGCGTCGTTTATGGTGCTCAAAATGTTGAAAACTTTTCTATAACTCTGTAAATAATTGTCCGATTTGCATACGGAAAACGACAATGGGCTTTGAATAATGTTTATAACATCCGGTTAAATTTTCGGTAACTAATTTTGAATCACCCTGTACAGGGTGTCCCATTTATACGACAGGGTAGAATATCTCGGAAACAAAGCTCTGTATGGAAAAAATGATAAGTATAAAAGTTTC
>JAUIMX010000032.1:0-19772 GCA_033557805.1 Phaenonotum sp. SLE1380
TTTTTTTTTGAGGAGATTTTATGTTGTTAATTGCAAACTAACCTTTAAAAAAAATTATATTTCCATTACTCATGATTAGGACGTTGAAATTTCCAATAAAATTGAAGGACTTGGTGAAAACTTGACTAGAAATATTTTTGTTTCTACAACAATTATACGGGAGGCGCTTAAGGATTTTTTAAACTATGTAAAAAAATATTCCGTAATATCTCGAGATCTACTCACTTTAGTTACTTGTAGTGCGTCTCATACATGAAACAATTTCAAGAGTTTTGACAGTTTGGAAATTATTCATGCAGCCCCCTTATATTCGAACAAAAAACATTGATTGATACCAATTTTTCACCTCCTTATTCAAAAAATACTGGATTATTTTCCCATTACAAGGTGATTACAATAGGGAGTTGAATGAAATTAAAAAACTACTTTCTTGTACATCTACAAGGCAGTACTACATTTTTATTGATTTGATTTCCAATTCTTCTTCAGCTTTCCTGAAAATATCACAGTGTTATCATCAATGGTGAAGAAGTTGGAGTTTTCCTTAATTGGGTGCGAAATTGAGAAAAATTATTTCCCATCAGTGAATATCTTGAAAACGGCAAGTTACGGGGGAAAAGATGTTCAAATAAAGTTACATAATTTTTTCTACGTAAAATTGAAATATATTACAGTAAATACGGTATTCCATTTAAATAAATATTTTTGGCTATTTCCGGTACAACCAGAAGTATGTAATTTAAAAATAAAAATATTTTATTTCAGAAAATAAGATGCAAATAAGAATTATTTATATCCAAATTTTGAGAAAAAAAATAATAACGAGTAGGGGAGACCGGGGTATTGGGAGTCACGTAAGAGACATTGGTTGTTATTGTTACAATATTTCAGTCTTTCATTTTCTTCGTTTGTAGTAACTATGTACATTGAATCAAAAATTGAAAAATGAATAAAATTTTAGGGTATCATAACAGATTTTATTTTTAATATGCAAAAAACAAAAATGCAGTTTTGACTCTCATTGCCCACATGTCTGGATAGTAAGAGTCACCACCGTTTGGTTGGATTAGTTTGGGTTTTCAGATGGTTATGCGTGAATTTCTTTTTAAAGAATGTTTGCATCCATTCCAATGAAACTGTGTGCTTCATTTATAATTTATACCCACTAAAATGCTGTTGTATACAGTTAGTTTATTGTTAAACCAGGAAAGAGGTTACTCAAGAGTAAAACACGTTCTGATAACAAATTTACTTGCTCTAAGTTGTAGATATAGGATGTTTTCCTATTGTTGACGCACAAAATTTATCATTCTTCATTCTCATATCATTCTCCTAAGTACGAGCGTGACTCTGATTACCCCAATGACCGTTATCAAATTTATTTTTAATTATAACAACACCAGATATCAATCATATGATTGAATACTATCTAAGATCACCCTATGATCTATGTTGTAACATTTATTCAATAACGAAAATATCAAATATTTGTACTTGGGGCACAGTTTGTTATATCGAAAAATTTATATTGGAATCAAAGAAATAACGTCAATGTTTCTCCTGATGACATGGACACTACTAGCGGTCAGTAGCGTATGGTTGCTAACGCAGATCCCATGCAACAAAGATGTATATAGAAAATGACTTCGTTCCGTCTATTTTGAATTGACTCTCATCACCCAGTGGCTCTCATTCCCCCGATCTCCCCTAGCTTTTAAATTTTTCATTAACGGGTCACGTGAATCACTCAAACAAATATAAATTACGTACAACTAAATCTACTATCTTCAAGTCAACGTGATATATCATACCTACAAGAAATGTGATCATAATTCTAATATAAATCGTAATAGGTACAGTTTTTGCAACTAAATCACAATCTATCTGGAGCATTCGTAGTTGGCTAAATTCATCTCCATAACCGAGGGATGACTGTAATATGAAGACAATTGCTTGCAGTCGATGTTCAGACCGGATCGCTGCTGTTTTATGAAAATACATATAGAATCTAATATAAAATTATAAAGCAAGCTGCGCAAAGGTGTTAGTTCAGCGCGAGAGGGCCAAGCAGATTGGTGATGGAGGAGCGATTGAAAAATAAAGAATACAATGTATTTAACGTCTTGTTATTTAGCGTATTTATTTATTTTGCTAAATATTTCTTTCGTTCTAAAAAATAATTCAAATAAATACTCCATTAATTTAATAATAATAACTATTCTGCGTGAACTCTGACAACGTGACTGGCAAAATTCATATCAAAATGAAAAATAAATTTACTAAAATCCTACTTAACGACTACTAGGTCTGATGATGACTTAACGACCGAAACTGTTGTCGATTGAATAAAAAATTGATAAGGAAGTACCTTTTTCAATTAATAAAATCAATAAACCTTATTGGAACATGAAAACTATCAAATACTTCAAAGAGAATGTAGAATGTAACTTTATAGTGTTATGACAAACGTTGATATTGTTAAATCCCATGAAAAAAACAAAAAGAAATGAGAAAGTCCTTGAAACGTCGAGGAAACAATTGACTTTTGATGTTTTATTGATAGCGATACCTAAGAACATATTTTTATTATTAAAATTAAAGAATTATCTTTCTGAGCTGAAGCAAAACATATTGGGTGATTGATATGGATCATTGGTTCGGTGAATTATTAGATACCAAAAACAACTACTTCATAACATAATATGCCATATTCGATTTGACGAGTCGGCATGTTACAGCTGATTTCTGGAGTAATTCAAAAAAAGTTAAGGAGAATCAAACGTCTGAGTATCATAGATAATATCACATCTAGCTGATATTCACTGATAATATTAACTTGAAGAAAGCGAACAATCAGTAAAAATCGCAAGGTATTTTGAGTAATTTGAACAATGAATAGTTTTCATCGGGATCGGGAAAAGATTTTAAAAAACCTACAACTAATGGGAAGCTGACATTTCGAAGGATTATTGGCTTTTCTCCTACTTCATGGCTTTCCCATGGCAATGTTGATTAGTGAGTGATCGTGATAGTATACATAACCCTTTCAATATTAAGTGAACATAGCATACGTGATTACAGGATTCTAGACATTCACTGATGAGAACAGTTCTACCAATTTTGAGGGTAGTGGATGAAATTCCCCATCATTTCCTAATCACTACTGTCATGGAAAGACGAAAAACTTATACATCGACGAAACATCGGATTTTGAAATCCATGTTCGATCCTGGAGAATCCTGGGTAGTTTTTGAGTAGCTTCTTCGATTTTTAAGCGTCCTGTTGATTGTCCTATTTTTTTAAAAGCGCATTTTGTTTAATTTTTCTTTTTATCGAACATAGATGTAAATATATATTTTTTTTATTTTGGTGTAACAAAGTTTCCTTTGTACAACTGTTTCCAAACAGGAAAAAAAACAAAAAAAATGTGTCACAAGCTGCATATTATACTCAATTTGTTTGAGTTTTCATCAAAACTGATGAACCGAAATAGAAAAATAGTATAAAATAATCATTGTAATACTCGTCTATTGCGTCACTCGTGTCTTCGCCACTAGTGTCACAGACACAGAGACACAGACAATGAGAACCATTGTAACACTAGTATTTTAATCTACTATGTGAAAGTTGCAGTATACTAGAATTTGATTTACGTTATACTTTTGAATATGTGAACTTCCAACTCGGTTTTAGTTTTCCACTTGATTTTCAAGGTTTTTTTTTTGACGAAATTATATATTTTCAAACAATAAATAGTACAAAAATAAAATCAAAACTAATATATTATTCAAAAATAACAATATACTTATTGTAGGTAATTTATAGTTTGGAAAGTTTATTTGTTAGATTAATCACATTATTCGCAAAGAATTTTGAAGATTTCGTTCCAGAATGGGGTATATTTCCAAGAACAACCTCTGGAACATTTCCAGAATATTAGAACCTTCCAAGCATACGTCATGCGTCATGTTGAACATTCCAAATGAATACGTATATCATCCACTTTCTCTTCCATCATAAAAATTCCCATTTATAGAAACATATTTATATGAAAAATTAGAAACTTAGCAGGTATTCATTATGACATTGTACCTACTTACCCAAAGCCCTATTTGCATATCTAAATGCGAACACGAACTGCAATAACACAAAAATTGATGTTGAAATGTTGAAAACTCAACACCAAACATTGCACGCTTGTTTTACACGAGAATTAAATTATATACGATCAAAAACTGAAACTGTTAAAAATATATCAGGATTACAAAGGATTACCATTAGAGGATTAATTTTTAATGCATAATGTATTTATTAAAGTGCTGTTTAAATGAATAAAATAAGGAAAATTACCAATATATTAAAATATTCAGTCCAATAACACCCACGTGTGCTAACGTCAGCGCCCAAATATTATTTTTTTACAAAATAATTTGTAAAATCACAAAATATTTTACATTCGTTCACTAATACAAAATTCATGTAAAATTACATAAAAGTTGTAATTATACGAAAAATAATGTAATTTTCAGAAGTGAAACGAGGAAAATTTATTATTATTATCGATGCGATTTGCATGTATGTATATTTACATACCTACATTTTTATCAGTGTAGTTTTGTAGCTGGAACACATTGATAACGTTTCTTTTATAGTAAAAATTGCACACTTTCTGCCATTTTCGCATAAAAATGGGAAAATACTTAAAAATAAACGGTATAGTATTATTTAAAAGAAAATACCGTTTTTTTGTGAAAAATTCAGTAACTTTGGAATAAAATCACAATTTTGCTATACAATTTGTAATAATTGCGAATACTCCCAAAGAAATTACATTGAATTTTCAATTTTCAAAAGCTGTTTGATAAGAATTCCTGTAAAAATAATGAAAATTCCACAACGATTAGAAAATTACATTGCAGTTGAGAAGCAACGGTCATTTTTACAATATTTAGATAAATGTTCGACGATTACTCTGAATAATTATCCAAATTTTACGCTATTTTATTAATTCTTGCGATTGTGAAGTTGTTATTTCAAAAATATAGAAATAAATGTATAAAATGTAAAATTCGATACATTAATAAAGGAAATTTTAGGGGTTTGAGAGTGTAAATGTTACAGATTTGGTACAGGAAATATTGTATACTTAGTGTTAAAATTAATCGTACTTAAATACTATAAATATTAAAGTATAAGTGACAGCTAACTGCAGATGAATTATTTTAAATTTCAATCTTCTATCATGTTATTCTTTTTACGTTTAAGAGACACTTCTATATGATTTTGATATTAATGGTTCCCTTGTTTTTTGACAAGCGTGAGTATTCCACGTTTTCATATTTGAAATAATACAAAAATTTTAGTTTTGTAAGTTTTGAGGTTAGAATCAGTCAACCAATATGATTCATACTTTTATCAGAGTCGATACTCTGCTTTTATTATTATTCTCTTGTAACTCTTAAAGATTCTGAAGATAGAGAATCATCTCCAAAATTAATAAATTTGTTGAATAAAAATTTGATGAGGAATTACGCGTCTATTCATTACATTTTGAAAATTACAGTGCTTGGAGTTGGTTACAATTAATCAAGTACAAGTATTGTATATTTTTCTTCCAGTGATATAGCTATGGATATTTTCAAACAAAAATATACCCATTATAGTTGCAATACAAAACTGCAATTTTTTATAAACGTTGAACCGTTTTTTTTATCTGCAACAGTTTATGAAAACTCTGTACTAAACATAAAAAAATCACCCTGTACATAAGTGCGTTTTAACCGAAATGTCTTGGTTTTTCTATACTATACATTCGAATCCCGGTTTTCGACATTAGTAGATGGCAACCCAACTCAATAATACATTACTCAACGAAAGAGTTATGGGATTTTCAACTCACGAGGTTGCTTCACGGGACGAGTCGTGGATGTTATTCACTAGATCACTATGTGACTAGATCGAAGTTGGCGCCACAAGGCGAAGTCGACTACCATAATAATAATAATAATAATAAAGATTTTTATTGACAACCAACGTGACAGTATCATAATAAGTGTTATAAATTAATATAATGCGTTCTGAAAAAAAACATAAATAAATAAATAAATAATATATAAATTCTATCACATGTGTGAGATCACGCCATTAGTTGCCAAAAGGAGAGAGCTCACGTGGGTGGAAATAAACTACCCCAATGATCTTCCGCTCACCCCTAAACGAGCTTTTACTGTACATCTTGTAAGTTTAAAGACAAACGATCATACAATAATACATCAGTTTATCGAAAATATGGTCAAATATTTTAAAAGGTAGTTCTCCATTTCGAAATAGCAACAAATGAAATCTTGAAGAGTCACAAGGGATGAACCTGTGTGTTCCAAATGTCTTCCGAACAAATGAGAATATTCTAACCAAAGTTAATGAATCGAGTTCATGTTATTCAAACAGCTTATGTTTTGACTGAGAAAATTGGCATATCACTCATCACGATAAATAATATCGTATTTTGCACTTGCATGAATGATTTGACCAATGGAGAAGCGTGGTTTTTATTACCAAATCTCTAACAGATGTAGTAAGAAAAGTAGGTCATTACTTATCTAAAATTGAATAAGTTATACTAGTATTTCTCAATAGCAATAAAAAAATTAACAGCCTTTTGTGTTGAATAGCAAAAATACTGGCATTTATACAATATCCGAAGAAGTTCGTAATACTGGGCAATTGTCTTCTATTTAGGTACTTATTCTCTACATACATATCGATTTACCCGATGAAGAGAACCTTTAAATGAAAATCTTGTATCGATACGCGACGAAGAACAAAATTCCGAATTAAAAATTGAATATTGTTGGACAAGTGAAGTGAGTTTTAGAAACAGTTGGAATGGTGGCTGCCAATCCTGTACACCACCTTAACATTGATAAAGTTGAAGCAGTGTGTGTCGCAAGAAAACGACCATAGGAAGGCCAAATTGACGAGGGCATGAATCGTTACGCAACCCACTCTGTAAATACAATAGCAAGCGCAGGTTATTCACCTAAACTGTGCGAAAAAATCAAATGGTAGTTTCACTTCGCCATGGAAGAGAAAGTTGACCCAAATCTTTAGCCTATGCCTGTTTGGTTTAGCGATGGTAAAACTGAAAGTCCTCATGGTGGGGCTCATAATGCTGAATTATAAGACTGAGGCAACCCAGGCCATCGACCTCTGCCATTTCGAGGTGATATCTTGCGGCCTAACACCCGTCAAACCATTTATGTAACTCTAACACAAAACTATCCAAAAAAATCAAGGCTGCCTTATCCGCTTTGACAAGAGACTTCAACGCACGTATAGGCTACGAAAATTCATTTCACTTAACTAAAAACAATCGCTTCCCTCCCAAGTGTCACTGACCCATTCCTTAATTAATATTTAAGTGGAAAGATCAATAATCCGAAAGAAATTGGTTCTATTCAGCTTAATAATTGCCTTGGTGTTTAATATCAGCCGAATCGATATCACGGAAATTATACCGGCTTACTTCCGGCCGCAAAAAAGCGTCGTGTTTGTTCTAGACCGTTTGTTTGCCCATCAGTCAAGTTAAGATAGATCGGGGTTTAGCTTAGTTACTTTTCGTAATAAGTTTATGGTCAATCTGAGCCTTTTTTTAATAACCTCAATTGTCAATTTGACAATTCGCAAAATCGAGTAACGTCAAATATAACATTTTTTACTATCCTAACCTCAACTCTCAGTTGGTTCATCAAAGTTGGCATCTTGCCGAGAAACGTCACAGATATGACGTTTCGTAAACGGTACATGTCAAATATGACATTTTTTACTCTACCCTACTTTTACTCTCAATTTGTTGATATTAAGGAAAGTGAGCAGTCGTGTCTAAAAGAGTCAAATATACGACAATTGACTTCAAAAAATGCGCCCATAATTTCGACTACTAATTTCGTAAAGTCGAAAAACGTCAAATAAAACATTTTTAATTTAAAAATCGTAACTCATAACCTCTATCATCAATTTGACTCTAATCAAAGTTGGCTATCCTGTCGAGAAACGTCTAATATTGCATTTTAACCTAACAAATATAAAAATAACCTCTAAATACAGTCAATTTTTATATTTCGTAAAAAGTTGGTTATCTTGATGGGAACAAACGTTGGATGACTTTTTCATATCAAACTGCGCTCTAATCGAACAAATGAGGTAAATAAACTCTGTGTTTTAGTAAAGTTCTTCCATTCAATCACGCGGAAGTGAAATTGATGTATCGCTGATCCACCTACCGCACGATTCGCAACTGTCCGCTCTCTTTGAATAGAGACAAGCGCTTATAATATGTGAAAGTAGGAAATTGTCGATGATGAAACTGTTTTTATTTTTGAAAGTGAAATTTAGTTGATCCTAGGTTGCGCGTTATCCAACAGACACAAACGTCTATTATGGTTTTCACCTTCATTTTCTGCAGTGATGACCCCCATGGGAGAATTCTCTCGCTACAGTCAGCAAAAATTGAACGGAATCATTTTGACTTTTGGTAAACGTTCAGAAGATTGGTTTGCCAATCAAACGTTTTTATAATTTAGCAGCAACCGATTAGAAAGTGTGGCCATTGTTTTCATTTAGCAGTTCAAGGTTTGTTACTTGTTGTATGACGTAATAATTTCTATATACGCACTAAAATAACTATACACCTACTAATTCTTAGAAAAATTTGTTTACGCACAAATTTTGAATGATATTCAACTCAAGAAACTACATATCAATAACTATTGGCTATATTTTGGAAAAAGTTTTGTTTTGGGTAGAAACGCACTTGTATATTAAAAGTCAGAATTTTTGAAGGTATTTCTAAATCAAGCTATTACCTGAATATTCGAAAACAAAACAAATACGGCGGGTAAAAATCGACTTGCAAATTAAAAAAACAAAATTACCACATTTTGACATAAAAGTTTGGAACCAACTTCGGAAAATTTCCGTAAACTATCTGGAAACAGTACTTGCAGGTTCAACTTTAATTATTAGGGAAGGAAAGTAAGAGATACAAATATTGCCTTCTAATAGGTAAATAATCTGAAATTAATATTCAGAAACCCTCGGAATCTACTCAGGTTTTTTGGATTTGCAAACAACATCTAATTTTTTAAATTCAGTTTTGATCATTATAGTCTAATTTGAATTTAATAACTTTTTACTCTATACTCATTGTTGTGTCTGAAGGTGATTATTATTTTAGTTGGAAAATATCAACAATAAATATTTACAAAGACAATGAATAGCTTCTCAGAGGTATTATTAGACAACACATTCTTTTCTGCTTATTTTTTATCCATTTTTATCGATTTACTTTGTAATTTAAATTCATAATTTGTCGAATATAATGATGAATATAACACGAGTTGTTGAAAGCAGTAATAATCGTCACTTTTTTTTTTTAGAAAATTGGTAGAGAAGTTTCGTGAGCAGCCTCATCTTCAGATAACAATTGGGCACATTTTATTCAAAGATAAAATGTTTTGTGATCAGATTACCATATTTATTCTTATAGTAATTTAAATCCAGGATACATTAAGTTATTATGCACTCGTTAACTAACTGCTTCAGTTATTTTTTGGTGTGATTTATTGATGGTATTAATTTTATCCCTACGATTACGATTACGTAATAATTCAACGCATCCTGGATATAAATTCTATAATTAAATCATCACAAGTGAGTACTCGAATTATAAAACATGTTATTATATTAATAAATAACAAGTATTCGTTTGTTACTTGCCTGAAGATGTAGTTGCAATATTTTTGACAAATAAAGTAATAAAAATGCACGAATTTTGACTATTTTTGACCTTATTCAGGAAACTCGTTGAAATAATTGGAAGTTCTACTATAACAATCAATTTTACAACGCTTGAAGTGTAAATCCTCAACTGAAACATATAGTATTCCATATTAGAGAAAATATGTAATGATACATTACAGATAGGTACATTGAATATTTACTTCCTCCCTGTTAGGTTTTGCGAAAAAATTAGTTGGTCTTTGAAAAGCTTTATCAAAAAAACGGAAAAAAGTTGAAACATTGTGATAAAATTTTTGCAATATGAGGCATGAAAGTTCTAGTTATAGATTCTAAAAAAAACGACAGAATATGAAACAAACCAGCATAGTACGAAGCAAAACTTTTCTCAATTTGAAATACGATCTTCTGATATTCATTCTACAAGTCGTCAAGTTTTTATATCTTATAAAAAATCTTTCTTCTGCTACATTAGTGGGAAGCTACGCCGATCAAAGACAATTCTACAACTATATAGTAACTATAAAGAATGAATTTCAAGGTATGGAGTGCCTTTAGGGTAGTAACAGACCAGGAAAGGCAATTTGAGTCCGAACTATTCAACGAACTTGGAAAATTTTTTGGTTTCTTACGAAATCACACAACACCTTACCACCCACAGAGTTACGGAATGGTAAAACGTTTTCATAGTTCGTTGACATCGTTTCTCATGGCTTCACTCAAAGGTAACCCTTCCTGGACCATTGCCTATCTATCAGTGTTATTCAAGTTTGAGAATTTTTTCGACGGTTAAAGAAGACCTGAAGACCTAGTGATTTGATACACAGACAATCTTTAAGATTATCTAGAATTTTTTTTTTTTTTAGCCAAATAGGAAAACCCTCCACTTTCAGATCTTCTGAAGAAACTGAAGGAAATCAATGAGTTTTACCACGTTTGGAGAGCGACAATTATACGAAGCAACACATGCATTTCTTCGTATGGATTCAGTAAAGCCACCTTCACCTCACACCTCCATATGAAGGTTCCTACATAAAATTGGACATCAGGAAAGAAAAACTATCACCTTGGAAACCAGCAATGAACCCAGGGCAGTTTTGATGAATAGAGCCAGTCATAAACTCCAAATAGCATCTGACAAATGTCCAGCAGTTCGATGACAGCTCAAAACAAGCTTACAAAGTTACTCATACACAGTAAAAACGTTTCTGTGTATTTACAGCTGCATAGCAGGCAACTGATAACCTGCTATGTAACAGGATTTTCACATTTGAAATGTAATTTTACAACTCTCGCAGCTCGACTTGTAAATTTACAATCCATGATTTTTGAAGTTGTAACTTCACATTTTGGGTTGCAAACATTTCCATTCTTGTCTGTAAAATTACAATCTATGATTTATGATATATGTATGTGTAAAAACGTTATTTTGCAGCAACAAACTTTATTCGATTAAAAATGTGAAATATAAAAATGTGAATTTACAGTAATTTTTGAGAATATTACTTGTTATGGTAATTTTAATCGCATTAATGTGATTTTACATAGATATATGTGATAATACAATCATTTTCTGTTATTTTACAATGCGTTTTAGTGATATTTCATTAAATATAGAAAATTCATTATCACCATGTAAAAGTTACATATTTTTCTGTGAATTTACCGTATACAGGGTATGGTACACGAAAGTGGATCGCCTCTATAAAATTTTTATTTTTAGAGATTTTCGAATAATTTTTTCTATAGAGTATATTACACAGCCTACTAATTTTAACGACTCACTGAAATCAAATAAGGCACTTCCGGTTTAACCGGAAACGGGCTTTAACTTCGTTATTTCAAATGGGAGCATGTACTTTTTTTGAGTTATTTTGATAGTACACTTGATTCCTGATACAGTGATACCACATATGATTATTGTCAATAGGAAATTTTTTTTATGAAAAATAAAAGTTTTTCCTCAAAAATGTTTTATTTCAATTTATATCACTTATAAATGATAATACAATTTGCCCAATGAATTCTTCATAGTAATATCATGTTTATTAAATCCTCAGGAATTAATTGTCGTGAACCGTTCCAGTTTTTGGGACTTAAATTGATTTTTTCAAATAGGAATCATATTGTTCACCGAGTTCGTCGGAAAGCTAATTTTTTCCCCTTTACATTGATACCAATAACATTCAGTCATAAATAATTTATAACATTTATTATTTTTTCAAAAAAAAAAATTGAATTGAAAAAAATTTGTTTAGTCAAAGGTAGCCATATGTGGTATCACTGTATCCGTAATAAAGTGTACTATACAAATAACTCAAAAAAGTACATGCTCCTATTTAAAATAACGAAGTTATAGTCCATTTCCGATTAAACCGGAAGTGCCCTTTTTCATTCTAATAAGCCGTTAAAATGAGTAGGCTGTGTAATATACTCCATAGAAAAATTATTGGAAAAATTTCTTGAAATAAAAATTTTATAGAGGTGATCCCTTTTCGTGTACCACCCTGTATACGTGTAAACACGTCATTTATCAGCTATAGTAATGTAAAATTACATTTTTACCAAACTTTCTGTAATATTTTACAGCTCTTCAAATGGAATTTTATAGAAATTTTTTACTGTGTATATAGAGAAAATCAGATCGGGGTGGAAAGTATAATTTCAAAGAAGTTTCCTTGAAAAACCCTATTTAGCGGCGTTTATATATCGCTCATTTGCTGCAGCAACGTCATAACTCGAAAATCGTGATTTTTGAATTAATACCACAAATACAATGGTGATCTTATGTACTAACGGGGTCAAATTACTTGATCGTAGACTCATGTTGATGCTATTATTATTTGACGCCAGGGAAAGTTTTTTGTTGGAAGATTTTCTTTATTACAAGGTGGAACAAATTCCACTTTATAATAATGAAAATCTTCCAACAAAAAGCTTTCCCTGGCGTCAAATGATAATAGCATCAACATGAGTCTACGATCAAGTAATTCGCCCCCGTTAGTACTTTCAACTGCTAGAATGTCATATCTGACGTTTCAACATTTTTCGTATTAGGGCAGTTTGAACCAACTACATTTGCAATACAATTTTGAAACTTCAACTGCGGCTCCTGTAAAATTGTGATTTTAGAGTCATAGCGTTGTTATAGCAAATGAGCGAATATCAGTTACAATTACTTTATGTCAATAGGTTCTTTTCGTTATTATAACCAGTTTAACATTTGAAGAAAAAATAACATATTTCATGTGAGCCCAAAGTGACTTTTTGTGGCTCAACTATAGATAAACTTACATATTCACCACAGTGTCACTTGTGCTCTTTATTAAATAATACACTATTGTCTGTTTCACACGAGCATAGATTATTGTCAAATATTTTATAATGAATTATTATCGAAAATTAGCTTAATGTTGATATGGGTTTGTTTTGTCTCGCATAATGTGTTAAATCGTGGGTTTTCCACCATTAATCGTGCTCTATATTTTATTTTGATGACAGTTAGTGGTGAAATATTTCTTTTTTTTTGATCTTCCTACTTATTAAAGCGTTTTGTTATTTAATATTTATACAAGTTTTCTACAGTCTTCTTCAGACATATAAAATTATAATATTGTATAAGATGACAACATTGATGAGATGAATGAATAAATAGTAACGTTAAAAACAATAAAGTGTAAAAATACCACACTCAATTTTTCAAGAAATTTCCACTGAGAATTTATTTGTATATTTTACTTATATTTTAAGTGTTCACTTCATAATTTATCGTGCTTTTAGTAGTTATAATTGATTTGGCATAATGTGTTAGTCTGCTGAGATAATTTGACATATGCATGATTTTTTTAAATTTGCATATTAATTATTATAATTTTTTTATATTTATAGCTTTGATCACATATTTTTATTCCTTTTAGGTATTAAAATAGTATTTGTTTCCAAAAATGATCATTTTCATTCTTCGCTAGCTTTTGACTTTTCTAGAACTTTTATTTGATAAACGTAACCTCGTCGTTGAACATCTAAATTTAAAATAATTATTATACTCATTATTAATTGTTTAGTAAGTATAATACATCATCTTTCAAGAGTCCAAAATTTTTACATCATAAAAAAGCTATAATATATTAGTTTTTATGATCATAAACATATTTCCATTTGTTCAAATTTCAAAGTAGGTACATATCATGTTTTTCCTAAACATATGCAAGATGTTGTCAAGACCAGCCATCCACTTCCGGTATTCAATCAATTTCTATCATAAATGTTATGGACATGATTTTTCAAAAATACGTATGCAATTTAAAAAATTATACTCCAGCTAATATTTTGAAAACGGTTAAGAATAGAGCAACAACACCTGTTCAGATGTGACAATATTCTTGAAAGTGTAATTGTATCAAAATGTAATGATATAACGGGTGTTCCATAAACATTGCCCCATTCAAAGTATTGAAGTTGATAGCAATTTCCGGTGAAGCCGGAAGTGATACAACAAAAATATTTATATTCTGTATCTGATGTAAGATGATCCTAATAAAATTTCAATATTTGCTTATGATATTACACATAAATCCTCCAATATTTAATAACAGAATTCTGACTCCGTCTCTGAGCACGGTTTCTGAACGTCATTGAAAAGGCACAACATTATTTTACATTTTTCAAAAGTTAAGTTGCTTTTGCACGAATTATTAATTCGTGGAAAATGCATATTTTTGAGACTGAAAATTTTTCAAAATCATTTATTCAAAATTTTTTTAACAGTTCCTTCATCTGAATGTCTAAACCTAACTTTACAAATCAGCGCTTGTCAAACTGCGTTGTTATCTATACACCTATAGAATATACCGTGCTGTAAAAATATCAAACTCCTATAGAAAAGGTTATTTGTAATTTCATAAGAAATTTCATATTCTTATTACTTTTGTCGTATTCGAAAAATTCAAATATTTCATTTCAAGTTGCTAATATTGATTTTTATCAGAATTTGTATCAACTTTACAAAACCACTTGAAAAGGTTAGGCCCTACAACATTTTTATATTTCGTCAAAAAATTGAAATTAGTAATAACAGTAGTATTTTGATGAAATTACATATTTCTTTGATATTTTGAAACTGACTTATTACTCGTTACTTCAATATAGTTTTGTTCGTAATATTTAAAAATAAATGCATTTATCAGAAAAATTTTTCAATGCAAACTTATGTCTAATTTATTCGTAATTTTCATAAAAATTCAGACATCTATGGACATAGTTGTGGTACTGCTTAATAGGAGGGGAAAAATATAAAGTACATATTTTCGATTCTCAACTTTTGGAACGATGATACCTTCTTTTATTAACAAGTTTCTAATATACAAATTTACATCTCCAAAATTGTAGTTTATCAATTCGATTAAATAAATGATAATATTATTTGTTTTGTACGAAAAATAATCATAATTTAGCAAAGTAAATACGAAATCTTATCGCACTACTACTTCATAGCATATTTAAATAAACTATCGCAGTAGGCTACCAATGGTAAGGTGACAAGTAGATGTTAAGCGCCATCTGGAGCGTTTGATTGGCAAACGGCCTGCTAGATTTTTAAAATAGTGCATTATTGAAATCTAATATTGCAACTGCAACTTATCGGGTATGGCGATAGTGGTAGCCCTTTTTCCCGTCACTGAAATAGCCGAGAATACGGACCAATGGGAGTGAGTTGCGACAGCGTGCGGAAGGTGATTGGTCGACGGGAATGTAGAGAATCCCACCGCGTTGAGACCTTACTTTTCGATTTCAATAGAAGCATTCTCATAGCAATGACCTGCATCTAGGTCAAATGTTGCAATCACCAAACAAGAAGGCTAGTTCTAACTCCAGTTAGCGTAGGTATTATATTTACCGACGAAGTTACTAAACCAACTCTCCAGTGAAACTTTGAACTGGCTGAAAGTGAACGAATACCACGATTCGAAGGTGAACGCAGACTCATATAACGGTAGATGATGGATCTGCCTCAACTTTTACAAATTTACCGCTCCGAGATGACATAACCTTACTTTTCAATTTTTCAAATTTGTTGGCGCTTTTTGAACCGCGGAGATAACAGCCCCGATAAAAAAAATTAGAACAGCTTTATCACGCTGTTACGTAGTTGAAACTAATACATAGTAAAATGGTAAAATTGTTCGCAATGACATTTTGTTTATTTGCTCGTTTATGCGTGACCTACAAACAAACTTATGAAGTTCAATACAATAAATTTCTACATAGGCCATGTTTGTCAGCGTCGAAACATGATTTTCCCATTTTTAATGGAATTTTCTAACACTACGCAACATTATCTAGTACATGAGTCACTATAGTAAGTACATTCTGGAGTTATAAATAAGTATATTAATTAACTGTATACTCTTTGTTCCTCGCTTGCGCAAGCCAGCTCCATCTGGCGGCGGAGATTTGAATCACGATTTATGTTCTTAACCTTAATTCAGCGCGTCAAGGTATTTCCTCAAACAATATGTCGAACCAGCGATTCCAAAACATTTTTAATACAAATTTCAGGGATACGATAATTATCCCGGATTTGATCGAATCGATAGATCTGTTGAAATGTCCATTTTATTTTGGCATTTCCCAACTCCAACCCCTGAGCCGATTTAGTGGAGTTGCTAAAATACAATAATCGGTTTTTGATAACTTTGTTGAAACTTTTCATCATTAATAATGGAATAGCACTAACCAACGATTTATTAACCAGTTAAAACCCAGTTCAAACCCATCATGTGCAGCCACATTATTTTTTCTCCATCATGCACTTGAAATTTTTATACACAGTGAGCCAAAATGATTGACCGACGCGCGACGTTCAAATTTTCATGGCTGGTATTACTGTTGGTAAAATTTCACCCATAAGCGTCCCGAAATAGCTGTCATTCTAAATAGGTTAGGTCGAATTATAAGATAAATTTAAATTAATTAATTAGGGTCGTTTTGAACTCAAAAATTCAATTAGATAGTTATCCATCGATTATTATTTTCTTTTGTTGCTAAATGAGAAGATATGTGTCTCAGGGAAAATAAAAAACTTTCAAATGTTAGGAGCGCCACTGAAAATATAAGACGTTTGGTTGCAAACCCTGATGTTAAACGTGATAGAGCAAAATCCCTAACTTCTTTCAAGCGCGGAATTCAAACGTCATTTTGGCTCACTCTGTACTTAAAAGCACATTTATGTAAATAATACGAGTTTCATCTATCGTATATAAATTTAACTGTTTCATGAGTTTCTCAAACAACAAAACTGTGGCAATTGTTGATTCTGAAATATAATTTCACTTGCCTTTTCTAATTTTTATTGATCGAAAAATACGTCAATTTAAACTTCATCGTTGTGACCACGGTGCTCAAAATGCAACAAAATCAAATAAAATCAAAAAGTGATGATGGAAAAGTGCATTAATATTAATGCAAACAGCATTGAAATTGATCCAAAGAACGCATTATACATTGCGGTATGATAGACAAACGTTCATTAAAAAGTAATAAGTACATTTATATAACTTAAAAAGTTCACACAAAAATCTCAAAACTTCAGTTATATGAAGTATGTACATATATTAAAGTATATTGAATTATTGTTATGAATAATTTTATTTATAACCAGCGATTAAGCAATTACATTAAATCGACGATCAGTTACATTAAATTGTTCAATTTATATCTTATGACATTAAGTTAGTGCACTTATACATTGAATCAATAAACTTGATACACATCACATAGAATCGATGTAATGTAACATTGATTCAATGTATTGAATGTACATTGAATTGATATTACTCTTCATTATAATTGTTTGTTTGATATCAACATCAATGACTTATCTAAATAATGAACAAATACAGTTCACCTTGAATTCTCCAACGATATTATAATAGTGTAGTATGTAATTGTCAAATATTGGTTTTAAGTCAACGCATGATCTACACAAGAAAACAATTAGAATAATTACTTCATTTTAATTTTTCCATGACCGCACACAACAATACTGCCGAGTTTCATTCCGATCTCATGAACGGTTCACTGGTTTATTTATTAACAGTGTGTTCATTTAAAAATTAGGCACCTTGAATAACTTTTCAAATATGGAGTTTTGAGAAAAATACAGGTCACTTTTGTTTCGTAGGCTAGTAGCAACTTTTGGTAAGAGATATCACCCCTTTTCCTCCACTACACCCGACTCAAAAATCTTAAATAGGTATCGTGTGATACCTCATATGGAAGGCCTTTAAATTCTTTACATTTTGACGTTCAATTTATTAAGATCGTATGATTTGTCTAGAAGATACTGGTTGTTCAGTTTTACATGGGAGATCATGTCTGTTACGTTTCTCCCTCATATTATTACGATATCATGCAGTTTTTATAAAAAATACTGAAACAGGTCAATTTTCTTTTCAAAAAACTCAACTTGAGAAAAAAATTAACCACCCCCCAATTACCACCCCTCACGTTCTACAACTCCCATTCCAGAAATCTCGAATTGCAATGAGGGTCATGTCGCACCTCATATTAAAGATCTTTCAATTCCCTATATTTTGACGTTTAAATTTTCGAAATCGTACGATTCTTGTAAAAAATACTGGTTGTTCAATGTAATTCAAACAAAACACCTAGTATCGACACGACCCCTATTGCAATTGAAGATATTTGAGTTGGGGAGGTTGTGGGGGGCAAGCGGTGGTAGTTAGCAGATGGTAAATTTTTCCCAAGTTGAGCTTTTTGGGAAGAAAATTGACCTGTCTCGGCATTTTTTATAAAAAATGCATGATATTATAATATGAGGGAGAAACGTAACAGACATCATTCTCCATGTAAAACTAAACACCTTGTATATCTTTTTAAGCGAATCATGCGATTTTAAGAATGTAAATGTCAAAATGTAAGGAATTGAAAAGCCTTTCATATGAGGTATGACATGATTCAAGATTTTTGAGTTGGGGCTAGTGGAGGGAAAGGGGTTGCAGTTAGGTGGTGGTATATCTCACCAAAAATTATCCCCTTCTGAAACAAAATTGACCTGTTTCGGCATTTTTCTTTAAATTCAATAGTAAAAAGTTATTCAAGGCGGCTCGTTTCCCCATGAATACAGTGTATACCTACTCAGATATCGGTTTCCATTGATTGAAGTGAATATTTTCAATTAAATATTATTTTTGTCATTTACTAAATCGAATTTTTTATTTTTTATTATTAAAATGTTCCCATAATAGTTATTCTAGTTTGTTGAGATAATCATTGTTGGCATTCATGTCTGTCACCAATCAACTAGAATACTTAGAATTGATACTTACAGCATTTGGAATTGATGATTATTAATAATGTTTGAAATTGATAACTTTCTGTAATATTTTAAAGCGCTATTAATCCGAGAAATCTTTCGTTAACATTTACTTTTGATTCGAGAATAGAGGGTGAATTAACGAAAACAAAACGGACTCGATAACGGGAAAAAATTTAGAGTTAATTTCAAAAGTATGTACGTTTTTTCATGCCCAACGTAGATTCACAACTTCATAACCGTGTACGGGGATGGTAACCCCTCAACGTTTTTAAATGAGACATAGGATTGATTCATGCATCTTTGGAAATCAAATCAAATTTTAACATTTCTAAATTTGAATTTTTAAAACTAACCTTTAAAATTTTTGAATTTTGAGGGGGTTGTGTGATACATCGTTGGAGAGGGACTTTGATTCTCTACATGAAATGTATAGTTTTGTATGAAGAGTTGGGTTTGAAGATAGATATTTTGGCCGTATTATAGATAATGCTTTTAAGAGTCTTGTCCGAACGACTCAGCTTGAACCTTTATCCGCTAGATGGCTCTAGTTGAAAACCCGCCCGCGAGTTAGCCACGCCTACGAATTTACTGATTTGTTGGCGGTGAACAGTTAGTAACAATAGTGGCTCTTTTG
>JAUIMX010000330.1:0-12810 GCA_033557805.1 Phaenonotum sp. SLE1380
AAACGAAAGACTGAAATATTGTAATAATAACAACCAATGTCTCTTAAGTGACTCCCAATACCCCGGTCTCCCCTACATGCGAATTAATCAAAAGCCAATGTAAATATCGCTCAATTTTAAAACTGATTCATTCACTCCAATTTGTTGGTGGCGTAAAAGTTTTAGCGATAAATTAATTTTATTCTGATGATCCATGGCCAACCATTTTAAGCAAAACATCAAATATAATTTTTTAAATTTAATTCATTATCTCAGCAACCATCAAGTTTGGGCATAGGGTGTTGTTAACGAAAAATGTAGGGAATCAAATACACGATTCAGGAGAAATAAATATGTATACCGGGCTGCTATTAAAAAAATAGAAGTTATAACTAATTAAAGATCATTGAAACTAATTTGAAATGTGATTTCTTGTTCCTACTGATATCCAAATTATTTCTTGAATTTTGGAGTTAAGGAACATTGAGAAAAACAACCATTTTGACGTTTCGGTAATTTTTATTATGGTTTTCACTAAAAGACTCATTTTCATTGGAAAAATACATTACACTTTTGGATATTTATACAAATTAAAATTTTATATAAACATTTTGTATATTATTACATTAACAAAATTTGCCAATATACAAAATATATGTCTTTGAATGTTTATATAACATTTTAATTTGTATCAGTGTTCAAAAGTGTCATGTATTTTTCAAATGAAGATGATTTTTTCAGAGGAAAAGGTAATAAAAATCACCGAAACGTCGAAAACGTTGCTTAACCCCAAGATTTGAGAATTTAATTGAAATTAATGTTGTGTATCTGAAGATGGAGACATAACTTTTTCCAATATTAAATTAATTCACATCATCTGGTAGGTAAGTAGATTTGTAAAATTCTATCTTCAGATAATGAGTATTTCTATTAGAATTTCCAGTTTTTTAAGGGTTATTTGACAAATTCATGGAACAAAAATAATAACGCTACCAGAGTTGAAGAGTGTTCATTTTCATATCGTTGGAAAAGTATTTTCAAGGGTAATTCAAATATGCATTTCTAATACTATGACTTTCTCTATTTAGTAAAGAAAAACCTAAATATTTTTGTAAAAAATCCTCCTAGGAAAAGTATTAAATCAATTAATCAGTTGAAACAATTGTTGGACCTTTCCCTATAAAATTTTGAATAAACTCCCGATATATTCGATAAAACTGCGATTTTTGGTACTTATTTGATGGCAGAACTGATTTACATCACACGGTGTCATGAATGAGGAAGCAACTCTACTTTTCGTCATAATAACTTCATATATAAATATTATAATTATTTCCATTTCAGTAAATAGTCTGCGAGTTATGATGAATTCATTGTTTGTATAGATTCCGTATAAATTAATCTTTGTAAAGATTGCTTTCACAGATACTTTGTGAAACTTGTTTATAACCGAAAATTCAATTTTAAATATCCTTCCATATGTATAAAAATTTATTTAGACTTTTTCGTCTACGTAATATTGATTAAAAGTATCTGCAGATGAAACTGACTGGCAAGATAATCCTTGAGAGTTAATAGAAAACATTTGGAAAATTAAAATGAAATTAAAAATTTATAACTCATTTTCACGAAGAAGTATCATTAAATCAGCAGAAGAATGTGGTGTTGTTACTTCCGGCGTGGAATAACTACGATTTGGCAATCGTAAATTTTTTGTTCAATTACAATAGCAAACCATTGTTTAAACTATTCCTTACCCGGCGAAAGTGAAATTAATTTCCTAACGAATTGAAAGTTCTCAATTAAAACTAAAATTTTATGTCTTCACTTGCACTGATGCGTTTTTCAAGCAACAATGAAAACATAAATAAAAACATAAACAAACCATGGAAAAAAGGTGAGTTTCATTGACGGGTTCTCGAGATAAAAAAAATGGAGCATTTTAGTGCCCAACTGAGCGTAGTGTGGCCAATTTTTCCGTAAACTGCTCTGATAGGTACAGCCATTATTTTAGAAACCGCTTTTCATAGATCGAGAAAGAACAATCGTAGGAGGCGTTTGATTTCAGTGAGTGTTTTGGACTAATAATTTTGTTAGACGATTTCACGGCTTAAATGGCGCAGGTGGGATAAAATCCCGTAAAAATTGAAACGGTTTAGCACTGCTTAGTTATGCATGGTCGGCCATCAAAAACATCATAATTACATCTCTAACACAGCACTTGTTTCTGTCACATGAGCAACGGAACTAAGAACAAAAAAAAATAGACGATCTACCTTGAGGAACCTTGTAGCTTGATTGCGTTTCATTGTTTCATTTAAATTCGAAACGGGATAAATAAATCAAAGGGTGTGACTTTTGACATCATTCATTTATCTCTATCGCTTATGAGTTTTACACCTTTGATGATAACACTTTATGGAATGTGGAATTTTACAACAAAGATTCAATTACCACAATCATGTTGAAATGGCGATGAATCCACGATGGTAAGAACCATTATTATTACATAAATTTAATGCTCAATTGTTTTAAATATTGAGAAATCTTAGCAACCTTGTGCAATTTAAGTCGGGTAAATTTATCTCGTAACGTTCCCACTTAAAAAACAAAGAGATATCTTAATGTCTTGGATGTAAAAGCCAGGGTCAGTTGTCAAGAAAACAAATCTTAAAAATATGCAATTTTTTTCTCAAAGCATCAAGATGGGGAGGACCGGGCTACTTTTGGGGTAAATGAACGTTTGGCTGTTACATTGAAATGTCCATGAAGCATACATACAGTATGTGACGGTCAAATATAGAGAAAATACAAATTTCTGCTCGCCTTCAACGGCGTTGGTTCCATCTCTTTGAATCAACATTTTATTTATATTTAAAAAAAATCAAACAAATTCCGGATCTATCAAATACAACAGATGAAAATGTTCAATTATCTTAATTTCATTCCGTTATATACTTACATGATCCGCCTAATGTTACTTTTCAAAAGTAAATACCTCTATTATTTTGATTGAAACAGCCAATAGGTATATTATTGTAGATATACAAGTGTTCCAAAAGTATGGACCCACCTGAATAACTTTTTAGGGTCGCACGGGAAAATGTTTCAGACAAAAGTTGTTAGGTTTTTTCCAAGAACTTGACAGGTGCCTTTGACTTTGACCTCAAGGTCATTTCTAGGTCAACCTTTTTTTCAAGTAGCAACCCCTAATTTTGACCCCGGAAATGGAAAGATCGGAAAATTTTACATCCAGATACCTACTTGACCTCTGGTCAAAATGATCCCATAAGGGTCACATGAAGGTCATTTAAGGTTTGCAGATAACTTTTAAATTTATTACAATTTGTTAAAAAATTATGAACATAAGAAACTTGATTGGAAATGTGAAAAAAATAGAAAAAAATTTAAAAAAAAATAGAAAACAAAACGGAAAAAAAAGAAAATGGAGTCAAAAACTGACACGTCCTTGCCGTGACTCTGGTTATACTGAGATCAGCTGCAGAGTTTAAATATCGATGTGTCTGAATCAAAGAAGTTGACCTTGAAATGATCTTGGGGTCAAAGTAAAGGGTACCTGCCCATACCTTGGACTAAATCAAACCAAATTGTATCACTTCTCTCTGTAAAATCTCGTATCATGCGGTCTGCTGCAATTTGCATGTGAAAATTGCAACAGACCGCAACCATTTTGACCCAAAGTCAAGTAGGTATCTGGATGTGAAATTTTCCGATCTTTCCATTTCCGGTGTAAAAATTAAGGGTTTCCATTTGAAAAAAAGGTTGACCTTGAAACGACCTTGAGAAATGACTTTGAGGTCAAAGTCAAAGGCACCTGTCAAGTCCTTGGAAAAAACCTAACAACTTTTGTATGAAACATTTTCCCGGAAAATGCGACCCTAAAAAGTTATTTAGGTGGGTCCATACTTTTGGAACACCCTGTATGTAGGTACTACGTTTTATATTAGTAATTCTCTAGACCTAACTCTCTTAGTTAGGAAAATATTCTCTAGACCTAACTCTCTTAGTTAGGAAAATATTCTCTAGACTTAACTCTCTTAGTTAGGAAAATATTCTGCAGTATTTTAATTTTTCTCAATTATGCAGCACCAAAATACAATTTATCACCGATGTAATGTGGTGGTGCTCCGTCGTGCTGAAACTAATTTTGGCCCAGAACTAAATTGGGATTTTCTACATTATTATGTCACAATTTTGAAACTATTGTCAAATGATACGTAGATAAAAAGTGGCCAAACACGATCTCCAAAACCCAACTTCGATATGACGTCCCGTTTGGCTGTAAACGATCCGTTCCAAAACATTAGGCGAACTTGAATATTGGATTAATGTTTCGACAAATTGTATCGAGTCTTCATTCGATTAATAATTTGTGATTTGATGAATAAAAACAGGAGCAACAAGTCCAGAAAACAGGAACCAAAGAATTTTTTTTCGTCGGAAAATTTTTTGATATTTAATTCTCGAATATGTTCCTGATGATCCTATAACAAAATATTTGCTGTCGCTTCCCGAAATATGATGAGTGACCTCCGTACCTTACAAGTTGATCGATAAAAGTTAACAATCTGAAAGCAGGAAATCATTTCCGTTACCAGTTCAGAGATATATTGTTCTTAAAAACAGTATATAAGCGCGTTTAATTGCTTGCAATAATAATAACAATCAACCTTGTGTGGTATATCGTTTATAATAAAAATGTTTTATTCTTGAAAAGGTTAATATGCTAAACAGAGATCCGCCCGACGCGTTTTCTTTGTTTTCTCTCGAGTTATGACCGTATAAAGGTTCAAGGAAATTCATATTATGCGATGGGTCAAATATGTGCCATACCGTATACCTCATTAGCGGAGGTTGGCTTATTAAAGTGACGTATCAACTTGGCTCCTAAAACTAACTAACTACGTTAGATATTTTCCAATAAGTGCTCGAGAAGTTGAGCGTTCTCTTATTAGCCTTGATTAAAGCTTTAATTAATTGATGAATTCTTCAAAAGAACGTAAATTAGGTGTTTAGTTGCCTCCTGTTAAAAGAAAGTTAATCTTGACTTTATTATTTACTTACTTATCACATTCCTCGCATAATTTAATCTGGCACTTTTGCTTGTAATTTTCACTGTTTTGACCTGAATTAGATAAAAAATCTTTCATGAATAAAATCTTTATCTATTTTTACTATCAAAGATTTGTTTTTTATAACTAAATTATTTGAAATATGCACAGTTGCTTGCATTGTTTTTATTTGGAATATTTAAAAATGTATAAGAATATTTACATTTTCTAGCTACAATCGATTTGAATTTTTTTAAGAAGAATTTTTAAGAATAGTATATTTATCTGTAAGGTTAACAGTCTATCCTGTAGGTTTACTGTGAAATCCGAGCTAACTGTACTATCAAAAACATTCAAAAATAATTAAAAAATGTAAATGAAAACGAGGTGGAATAAGCATTTATTTGTCAAATGGATATTTCGTTGATATGTCAAAATGTATTCATATTTTCTATGAGCTACTACAGATATGTAGTAGTGTAGTATATTAATTTGTATTATATCCAATCTATCCTTGGGCCTTGTGAAATTATGGCACTCGATACCACTAAAAACTTTAAAAAATAGATTAACTGCAAATGAACACAAGGTATCTGTCTGAATTTTCGAGATTATTTCAATATTTTAACGCATCAACTTTCATTAAAAAATAGTAAAATTAGCATAAATGAAAAATTTGTCATGTGTTGGATTGGATATTTTGTTGAAATCAATTCAAGTTGATAAATGTATTGATCCTGATTAATATACTCACATTAAAAATTTATCATACGAAATCGAGAAACAACAACTACGGCTACTAAAATTTTAAATTAGTAACTTGAAGCAATATAAATGGAAGACTTTTGAAACAACGTGGATATAAATATTTACTAGTGATTGTCACAGATGAAAGATTCCAAAGGTTAAAGACCACTTAAAATAAACTGAATGGTGATGTGTAGCATTAAAAACAAAAAGAACTACCTAGTGCGTTCTAAGAATAGCGTATAAGAACTTTTGAAATTTGTTGAAAAACCAACCATAAAATGGAGATGTTGAAATGTACACAGATTGTCTCAAATTTGATAAAAGAAAACGAAAATTTGGGTTGGTAAATAATTATTGATGTTCCGATCCATATGGATTAGTTGTCTTGAAGTTTATTCTACAAACGAGTATTCTAATGTTTTTCCTTTATTCTACATCATTTGCAAATAAATATATAAATTATTTATCGAGACATAAAAAACAGTTTTCAACATGAAATGTCAAAAATGCAAATTTATAATATTTTCAGTAATAATCAGCTAATTGTTGCTGTATTTTAATGTCCAGAAAACTGAGAGTTATTACATATTGTTCATGTTGTTTATTTCTTAAATGAAGGGGTATGTAGTAAAAGAATGGCTGATGGCTAATTCATTTATTCATTGATTGCTAGCAAGAACACTATCTATATAAATAAAAATGAATGTATTCCTGTTTGCCTTTGTATTACCTATAGACGCATGATACTTAACATTATTATTCTGTGAATATCTAGGATGGTTTCCGTGAGAATAGAATTAATTCACAATAAAAAGAACGTGCCTTATCTTTTGCATTTTATTCAAAAGCTATCAATTTTGCAATTGATATTGACGATGAACTATTAATTACATTAGTCGAAAATTATAAGTTTTTCTGTCTCTTTTTTTTTCTTATACTAACAGTACGCCAATATGATTTTTTTCTTAAAGCTCCACATTATCGAATTCGTGCACAGTTTTTCACTGCCAGTTCAAAAGTGACTCGATTATTTGGTCTCAAATACTCGAACCTAACTTCCATCCGGCAGAATTTATTATATGTATGCAAGTATCTCCGTTTGTTAACGTTCCGTCGTTCGGTAAAAAAGAACGGACGTCTACAAGCGCTTTTAAAGTTTTAAACTTCGCAAGAGTTGATAACGATTCACTAAAAACTCTATGAAAATGATCATTAGTTGATTTTGCCGCAGATTCCCATAAGCCGCCAAAGTAGGGGGCATTGGAATGTATTAGATGTTCTTGAAACTACTACAAAAGAAATGAGTATTCCGTGAATTAGTGAATAAAAATTTCCCTTGATGTTTTTAGCTCCAACAAAATTTGAGTCAGTGTCGCTATAAATTTTCCTAGGTGCTCCTCTTCGAGAAGTAAAAAAGCAGCAATAAATTTTCCTAGGTGCTCCTCTTCGAGAAGTAAAAAAGCAGCAATAAAGGGTTTAGTACTTAAATCTGAAACTACCTCTAAATTACCTGCTTTTGTAGAAAAACATATAAACATAAAAATTACGCTTCAAATTTCTTATATCCACGTCCCTTTCGATCTTTCAGTATATGATTGCCCTGCGTAATCTGAACCCGTAACTTTAAAAACATATATGATTCGCAGGTAAATCTTTCATAAATGGATGCAAAGCTTTTAGATCAATATTCCAATATGTAACACAATTATTTACATTTTTTTGTAGATGACATGTTTCAGCTGATATAGTGAACTGTATGAGCACTGGTACTTTCTTTCTTTCAAAACAAAGTTTGTCCTTTTTTCAAGTTTTATTTTACTACATGACAATTCTATTAGCAATCTACAAAATAGATGCGGTCTTGGGCGAAATCATAGTACCAAATCATAATCCGTGGTAGATAGTACAATGGTTGCTTCAATTTTCATCCTATTCTTATAAATTTCTGATCTTATTACGTCACATAACAATTAATGATTGTATTTTCAAATACAAGTTTACGCTAAATTAATAACTTTTACGAAATCGTGCAAAAAGATACTGTTTTTCTTTATTACCCGTCAATATGGTCAGTTTTTTTATTTAATCTTTATAATAATAATAATAATAAACGAGATCCTCATGAGATACAAATTCTCTGGGACAGGTTGTATTTAAAATCCTGTTTATTCAATTATCGTTTACAAAAAAGCAAAGGCAAAGGTTGTAAATTACATTAAATGAAAATGACATTAGAATTACTATATTTAGTAACTGTAATAGTTGTAAACGTATGTGACTTCAATTGTATAAGGCTTCCATGATTATAACAAAAATTATAAAGACATTATCATTAAAAAAATGTCAACTCAATAATGAAATTTTCTTGGGCAATTATAGTTTTGATGTAACGAAAACTACCTAGTATTATTATTATTACTCAAGTTGTGAGATGATTGGACTGTAAGATATATTTTTCTAAGTGTAGATAATCATCAGAAAAATGCTATAGATACCCAATCGATCTTAATTCAAGATAAATTGAGTGATAAGTAATACGAAGTACCTAAAAAACATTTCTTTGCTTTTGTTCCACATTTCTTTGAATTTTAAATAATTTCCTGTAGCTAATGCTTTTCTTATTTGAATTTTACTTCTAATCAGAATCTAATTGAGTGATTTTATGCTTGATTACTTTTCATATTAAAATGAAACGTTTTCTAGATTTATCTCCGATATATTCCCAATGACTTTTACAATTGATTGGACTGAATTTCAGCTTCAAAATTTGAAAATAAGAAAGGCACATTCAGTCCACTTGTGACTGTAATAAATTGAATAAAACGACTACTCACAGAAGGGGTGTTGGTAGGGTAAATGCACAAGTTTCCTCCATCGGAATAACCGAACAAAGGAGCCCTAGATCTTCTCAATTTAGATGTCATCTTGAGACGTTTCCTTGTTTTGCAATAAAGTCACTTGAATAAAGGTACACTCACGATTTGCCGAAAGTGATAAAAGCAATTAAGAACGCGCACAACGACCGATTCAACCGTTCTCTTGTCTGGCGGTAAAGTAAATAACAATTTCGTTCAACTACTTTGACAATTGCTGGGGGATCTTACGGTACAGTAGCAAGGTATATGTAGGTGCTACGCATTTGGTACTTCGGACTGAACGATTTTTAGAAATTATCTTAATCCAATGAGATTAACAGTGGCTAAAATTGATTGTTTTTTTTCTTTAATGGAATAATAAAATGTTTTTAATAATATTTTGTGAGGATTATGCATTTTAATTGCATGTTTTTTTTCTATGAATGATAATTTTATAGTTAGTGCTATTAAAAAGAAAACAAATATCAAATTATATGTCCCTAGGAAACATCACATAGAACTATGTTCGAAAATGAAGATTACTATGACATTCGGGTAAATTTCATTCAGCATAAATTGAGTCAAAATGATAGGGGCGTTGCCCTCTTGCGAGGATATACAGGTTGATTCAAGTAACCTGTTCATCAAAAGTTTTGTAAATTGAAGTTATTGTGGTTTTTAATTGATACTTTTGAAATTCAATAAGGTACAAATGAGAAATTAGGGTCTCGGGTCAATTCTCAATTCAAAACAGTATTTTTCGTTTCTACGGTAAAAAATGGTGAAGGGTCTTAGCTTGCAGTACTTAGCGGGAACATTCAGAACGAGTAAACACGAATATAATTTGAATAATCTTTATTCGAGAAATATATAACAAGATATACACGTTATGTTTGTGTCAAATTTTCCAACATAACTTCGTCTCACTCTGTTCTGACAGTTCTCGTCAAATATTGTAAACAAAGACTCTTGATCATTTTTTCCCGTAGAGACGAAAAATCCTGTTTTGAATTAGAAATTGTCTCTGAGACCCAAATTTCTTATTTGTAACTCACTCCATTTCAAAAATATTAAATAAAAACCATGCCTTTGAAGTAGTGATGTGCCGAATATCTGTATCCGTATACGCGGATGACATGGATTTATTCTTCTGCCACTACTAATTATAAGCTATATTTCCAATTAGACTAAAATTGATGGAGCGTTTGGCTTATCAAAGAAAAAATTCATAAGACGTGTCCTTATAAAAGTATCGGCAAATAAGTATACAGTTTCAAGTCTATTATTATCTATTAGGTAAATGTAGAGGGTTAAAATACCTAGATGTGTATTACTTCAACATTGATAATAATTATAAGATAGTTGATAATATTAGGAAGTTGATAGTTACTAAATAAAATTTAGAATACGTCCCACTGGAACCATATTTTGTGAATTATCCAAAACCCATTTCAATTAAATAGTGTAAATTATGCAAAAATCTTTGTATGAATGTGTATTAATTACAACAATAAAAAGAAATTTTCGATTGTTCAACGATTTAGTTTTAGCGAAATTAAAAATAAGAACAGAGAATATTGCACCTCATCGAACACAAAATGAAATTATCAAGAACAAAGTATTTAAATTATTTATATTTGTAAATCATTGTACATGCACTTCTGACTTTGTAGACAGTAGCACTTTATACCCCTGTAGCTTTGTACTCATAGTTCGATAATTTAAAGATCCATATCCGTATCCGTGGATCTTAACAGAAAAGATCCGGATCTGTATCCGTTTTCGCGGATTTTTAATTTATCAGATCCAAGAGTATAATTTGGTAGGGAAGTGAATGATAAATAATTTATTCAAAATTTCATCATCATTCAACTTCGTCAATACCCAAAAGGTTTCCATTCATTTTTCAAACACTGAAATAATTTTTATATTTTGTAATTGTATGTGGAAAAACACACGATAAATGTTGCATTTAAAATTTATAAATAATGTCAAATTGGGCATAAATATTCAGAGCTTCATTTGTTTACATCAAGCCGCATATTAGCCACAACACGCTATACATAAAACTAATTTACTAAAATTGCCTAAATACCAGCAATCAACTAATTACAATCGAGAAAGCGTTATATAAAAACTTACACATACAATTTGCGAATTTTTTATGGCATTCATATCCCATGAATTCCATTTGGAAGTGAGCAATAAAAAATGATGTTAAATACCCGGGGCATTGTTATATAACGGTCCGTAATGTTTTGATCAGGTGTGTTCCTAAAAAATGTACGGATATTACATGACCTCCATGAACGTAGGTAGCATAACTTATGTCGGATTTTTTTGCTGTTGTACATCGAGTACTGGTTTGCCTAGTTATTTATCATTTTTACGGTCAAATAAAGTAACGAAAACAAAATGGAAATAAAAATAACAGTATCAAGCATGACAACAAATAATTCAAATGAACAACCTGCTCTCATTTCGCTCCATCAACTGTGCACGAAGAGATTTTCCCTATTTATTTAATTCTAGTGTAAATGTGCCTCATAAAAACTATAATGACATGAGTGCATAAACTGAAAAGACATCGTTATTTAATTTAATTTCTAATGAGAGTATAGTTATGCTACTAATAAATAATAAGAATTTATCCGCATCTGTCTGATAAGGCAGCATTCAGAGATATAATTAACTATTTAGTGAACTAGTTTGGAGAAAGCGCGCGAAAAATAATCATCTGGCTCGTTGGTCTAGGGGTATGATTTTCGCTTAGGGTGCGAGAGGTCCCGGGTTCAAATCCCGGACGAGCCCACAACTTTTTTTTTTATTTTTTAATATTATATTTGTTGCAGAGAGAAAATGTAGTCGCTATCAATTTGAATGTAGATCAACAGGAGAATGTATTGCAATTTATAACGCATGTGATGGTATTCCACAATGCGCTGATGGAAGTGACGAAGCACCAGAATTGGAATGTCCTGATGTTGTCCAGCTCACAACTTCGCTTCCAACAAATGTGAAGCCAAGCATGTCTTTGCACAGTTCAGCATTTGCTAATATTGTAAGTACCAAATAGATCACAAAAATTTGTAAAATATAATTGCAACGCTCTATACCTAATTGTTGTTAAATATATCTTTAAAAACATATTTTTACTATGCAGGGTGTCACTAAACACGTTGTTAATCAATTCCAATGTGAAACGCATCAATTGAATACTAGCATAGATAAGATTAGATAATTTATGCTATTAAATTTACCCTTGTG
The DNA here is from genome assembly GCA_033557805.1 of Phaenonotum sp. SLE1380. Classification (NCBI taxonomy): domain Eukaryota; kingdom Metazoa; phylum Arthropoda; class Insecta; order Coleoptera; family Hydrophilidae; genus Phaenonotum; species Phaenonotum sp. SLE1380. The sequence continues at coordinate 11,924 of JAUIMX010000330.1, forward strand.
GATGTAGCGTAACGCAAAATCCAAATTTGGTAATTTTGCTATATCTTGATTCTACAAGGTGTTTCCAAAATACTCAATCAAATTTAATCTACATTTCGATGAGGCAAAATAATAACGAAAATGCTAGACCATTTTATCTATCTCATTTCACAAGAAAAATACAGCCACTTGAAGGTAGCACCTTATAGAAAAATCATCTTTAATATCTTTGAAACTGAAAAAAAAAAACAAAATAATGAAAATTCGTACGAATTCTTTAGTATTTTGGCAAACAATTCAACCTGGATATCTTGCTAAACTATGGACTCTGAAAAGAATGGATTGGACTTAGAAATGGTGCATTATATTTTTCCATATAAAATTCAAAAATTTGAGATGTTTGCATTGAGTTGAAAACATTCTTCCGTAAAGAGTACACATTTTTATAGCTTTTCTTGGAAATAAATCATTCATAGGGTTGTTCAAAACTTCAAAGTAAATGGAATTCTGAACTTCTTGAAGATTATAAAGAACAAAATTCGTATCCATTGAGACATATACCGGGTGTCCCAGAGCTATTTTTCCAATAGCTAACTTTTTTATTCGAAGAGATAGAGAGATGGTTAAATGGGATGAAATGATCTACTTCAAAAATCCTACTTATAATCGGAATTAATTTCTACCAGGGGTGGTCCAAAAGATGCACACCAAAAAAATTGTTTTTCTTGAATGGAACATAGTGTATATTATTTCAGAATTCGGTAGTAATCATTCCTCACTTCACAACGATATCTTATTTTTGTCTCTACGATGTACCGTTACTGAGATAACCAAGTTTTCTGTAATTATTCAATCTTTACAAAAACAAAAGAAATAAAATAAGTATGCCATGGAAATTGATGAAAGAA
>JAUIMX010000331.1:0-12804 GCA_033557805.1 Phaenonotum sp. SLE1380
TACTTAGATAAACCGATGCCCTATCCCTATCTAAAGATTCGGACGATTCCTCCAATAGCGCGTGTCATTAAGGGTTACCAAGTTCTTTGGTCAATTTTTAGAAACTTTGGTAGATCGATTGAATTTCAGACGAAGTATATCACAATACACCCCGTTAATCATAAAACGTTGGTGAAGGGTGAAACTACCCCACCTCCACATTGAAATCAGTAAAACTTTGAAACGTATTGAAAATTAAAATGTTTGCTTCATTAGAAAGTCCGGTCTCTTAGTAAACTTTTTTGTCATCAATGAAAATACCGTATCTCGCATAGGTCAAAATCTTTATTTTTTCACCGCGGTATTCCAGTAGGAAGACGACACTCTACCTTGAATCTTTGAAACCATTCAGCAAACACTTTTTTAGCAGAACCCAGTAGCGTAGTCAACAATTTTTTTCTAATCAAAATTTTCGAATTATTGAATGAAGTTGTATTTTTTTATAAGTACCTTGATGTCATTGGAAACAACGTTATTTTCTGATTATGGATATTTTTCCAAGAATTATGTATGAAAACTATATTTTTATTCATTTAATATGTCGTTTTGTAAACAAATGCAAAATTCATGAAACTTAGGTACGAAACTTCCGTTGCTGTTTATCACTTCATGTCATTATAAGCAAATTTCCACTAGTAGTAGTGTTGATATTCCTTGCAACCTATTTCTTGCTTCAAACTGAAAATTATGAAAAATTCAATATTTTGTAGTATTATTTGCAGTTGATACTAACAATGGGGTGAAGGCACTTTCTCCAAACACTAGAGTAATCTGCGTTACTCTGCCCCACAAACAATGCGGGGCTTTGTCCCATTTTAAGGAATCAAAACAAATATATTCTAATGTATAAATATCCAAACAAATGAGTTAGGAAAAGTTGAACCATGTTTTCAAAGAGAAAGTACAACAATATCGTAGACGCTGGCGCTGGAAGAAATAACTCTTCACACGATCTCGCGAAATCATATCTAAAAATCATAAATATTACATCAAAACTATATAAAAGTTACTGATCTCATTTTTTCTATTTGGAGTAACACAACTTCCACGAGAATTGAATGTGCACTTACCGGTATATAGATGTACCAAATGTTTGGCAATGAAGTCACCAGTTACTCAAAATCTGTGAATAAACCTCGTGCGTACCTTTGCACCGTGCGTGCATTTGCCTCCACCTACCCTATTCAGACTAGCAATGCACTTCCAATTGCATTTGTCGTGGTACTCACAAAAATATAAGTTCGAGGCTGTTCTGAATTCTTATGCATGATACTACCACATACTGAATTTTTCATAATTTTGGAATTTTCTTTCTACGCAAGAAATAATGAATACAAATGTTGCAGAAACTGATAATGATATGAAGTATTGAACAATGACGGATGTTTCGTAGCTTAGCATCCATCCCTTTTGTATTAGTTGACAAAGCCATGTAATAAATGAACAAAAATATAATATTTATTAATATAGTCATAAAATATGAAACGGTATATTGGAGTAATCAGAAAAAAATTGTATCCAATGAGACCAATGGATTTCCATTTGAGAAAAATACAATTCAATATTTTAAAAATTCTACTTTGAATTCAAAAATTGATGTTGTCTTTGGTTTGTTTCACAGATTCAAGGTAGATATGAAACTATGATCGAAAATAAATATTAACAAATTTTAAAAGAGCACGTACTATTCGAAAACGAAAAAAAAATTATTGTCAACGCCATAAGAGTTGGTCTCGAGATAAGGCTCGGGATTCCGTGGCCAGTTTTCTTTGACTGCCACAATAACCAAGATACCGTATAAAACAAACGAGTTTGACCCATCGTGTTCATTGTAGTTTTAGCTCGTTGTGTAGATGGAAGAAAAATCGCCCATGGTATTCCTCAAGAGAAAAACATTGCCCAAAATATAAAATCCCTAGTGGCATTATTACTCACATTCAAGAAAAAAGCCTGATGGACGAGACAGTAGTGGAATTATGGATTGAAAGGTATTAGGAAAATGCAGAGCTCGATCAACAGAATCAGCCAGACATAAGTCTCAGGCTATTTGAAAATTTCATTCGACAAGAGTGGAATAAATGGATGGTATAGTTAAATCATGATGTCACCGTTGAAAAGCTTGTGAAACGGGCTACTTACTATTTTATATTTGATAGTAAACTGCAAAGGAGGAGACGACTGTAAAGTGATTTGAGAAATGTGGAATCAGTAATTCTATAGTTGGTGTTGAAAATTTTTGAAAGAAGCGACAACAATAGCTCAGACCAAAATAATACGAACGATGACATTTACGTGACGGGTGATAGTAACGATAGTGTAGGTGTATTGAAAAAATATGATCAGGAAGTAAGATATATTTGAAAAAAAAAATTATATAAATCAGAAAAGCGTCTTATCGCCTACTGCGTTGTCTACTCCGAAAAATACAGTGCTAATACTAAGTAATGTCAAGGTGAGGTCAATGAGCAATAATGCTAATTGATACTAATTTCATTGGTTTACAATCTACCGAGAACATCTGTTCATAATCAATTAATTAATTATTAGAAACGTGCCCGGCGTTATCCTGAACGTAATATGAAGATTTTTCCTTCTCCTTGTCTAGAAACTACTCAATTAATTATCGTAGATCAAAGTTACTACCAGTATGTCTTCACCTTGACACTTATAAGGTAATTATGATAAAATTACGTATGCGTACACCAAGTTAGGAACGTTACTGATATTCCTTTGTCTAGCGTTGTGCTTAAACACGATCGAGAAACTTTGGCAAATTAAATCTCGCTTTGAGCATAAACCGCGTCCGTCTTTGAAGCCACCTATCGCTAGTCAGATGACCGCCTCTGAACAATGCCACTACACCCTATTTGCAAAGTCTATTCAAGTTTGCTGGCTTGACACTTAAACCAAGTTCCGGTTAGTCGGTATAATTATAAATCAAATATGTTTATATGGTTTCAGTGTCCATAACTTCTCGACATGCTTAACCCAAGTTTGTCTTTAGCATACCTTTGTTACGACCACGATTGACAGACAAGAAAGCAAGGTTGGCAATTTTTAATTCCATATTATTATGTAAATTCTTTGTACTAGTGACTGTATAGAACTTGTTACTTCGTTACACTCGTTCGAAAAATCGAAAAATAATACATAACTAACAATTTATCATGCTCATGTATCTATTTCAACTGTTCCTGGTTGTCTGGGAATACTAAATATATCAAAATTTTGTCGTGACCCTGAAGAAATCTGGTGGTTTTGGTAATTTTGTGGAACGGCAAGAATAACATTGATAAAGTACCTACATTTTTCAAGAAAATTTGACTAATTAATTGAGGAATAGATCAGTTGCATATATTGCAAAGGTGTCACTTGCATATATTGTAATATGATTTTTTGATTATAAAAGAGGATATCACGTGTTGATGAATGTCAAATTTGAAATAAAATGTGTTGTACTTTCGGATCAACAGTTTTTAATTATTTCAGGACGACGCGACGTTTCGAAAGTTAAACTTTCATTCTCAAGTCCCTACAATGTTACAATTACAAAATTATCCTAATTTGAAAGTATAGCACTTACAATCGTGAATTAATGGTTAAAAAGTTACAAATTTGCGAGTGTTCAGTTTCCTTTAGAGATGGCGATGTGCACTGTCAGAATTTTTGTACGCTCGCAATTTTGTAACTTTTTAACCATTAATTGAGCATTGTAAGTACTATACTTTCAATTTAGGATAATTTTGTGATTGTAACATTGTAGGGACTTGAGTATGAAAGTTTAACTTTCGAAACGTCGGCGTCGTCCAGAAATAATAAAAAACCGTTGATCCGAAAGTACAACGCATTCTATTACAAATAATTTTTTGAACTTTGGTCTGATTTAGTGTGATGTTTGTTTTGATAATACAAATCCATTTTCCAAGTGACCGAAATTTTTGATTAGAATGGATAAAGGATAAATGGGAGGGATGACCGACGGCTTCCGTTGGGAAGGTTCTTGTGTGTTTGAAAACGTTATAAATTTGATTTTTGGGAATTTAACAAGATTTCATTTTTAAAAAATTTCAGCAAGCATTAACATATTTCTTATAATTTTGGATTTATTCCTTCCAAACAATTTTTTTTGTGCTTCGAACATTCTTTTTGCCAATATTTCCCATTTAAAAAAGGAAATTTTACAAAAGGAAACTTTGAAAAATTTTTTTCATGAAAATTTTTCACCCGTTTTATACTCAGTATGCAACATAGGATCGCTCATTGTCTGATATATTTTCAAGAAATATCTAGCTGCATTTCAAAATTCTCAACTACGCAACTTGCGTCACGTTACAAGAATTTATAACAATTTAATTAGTTGAACAATTCTTATTCAGTAGAAGTTCAAAAAAATTGATCGGTGTTATAATTCACTTTCCATTCGATTTTCGTTGAAATGCAGAAACAGCATACAATTTTTTCAATAAGTGGAAGTTAAAAACTCTTGAATCTTTATATTATTATTAAAAATTGCATGGAAGTAGCACTGCAATCGATTTAAAAATTACTCTATGAATGTGTTAACAAAAAAAAAGAGGATCACTCATAGATACCTTGATTGGGTGGGACAAAACCGTATCCAGATGCGCCAACTACAACTCCGCTAGTTTCTCCATTATCTGGAGGAGCAGGTGGAAAGACAACAGGTCCAGTGTTGGCTCGGGGATCTCTAGTTGCTTGAAGTGGGGCGTCAAGGCCACCCCCAAAGGCATAAGGCGATCCGAATCCAAATCCTCCAAAACCTTGGCTTCGGACAAGGGCAAGGATAGCGAAGAAGAAAGCGACTGACTGGAAAGACAAAAAAATTATTTTCGCATTTAATTCCTAGTCCTATTTTAATTTAGTTTCTCAGATTTCTACGCAAATAAATCGAGAATTTTTCGCTCGAATTATCTAAGAACCTTTCTTAGTGTCGAGACTCTGATATGGGAAGGACAAAGGACGAAAATAAAGGAGGAATTTTTTTACACTACTGTAACCTTTATAGGGTGAATTAGCAGTCTGAATCTTCAAAGCATTTTATCTAAAGTCTCCCGACAAACAATGTTATCTATCTATTTAAGTACGGTTGAATTTTGCAAAGAATAATCATACACATAAAATAACTTCTTCATTCAGAACTTCGCTTTCTTGCGTTTGGAAACAACTAAAAACTTTCTACTCAACATTATTTACACTTGCTTTTAATAATTCATTTCGCTGATACACTGTAAACGATGTTTAGACATGAACTTTGTGTCTCGCATTTTGCACGCCAAATTGCTTTAGCATTTTAAAACGATCTTTTAATAATTTCTTTGCTTTCTATTACTCGCGGAATTGATGAATGTTTACGCAGAAAAACTGTTGCGATCAAGAAGTAGTTGAAAAGTCATCTACTTCTATGCGTCACCAAAAGTGCAATATAAATATAAGACTCGTTATATCTGAACACTTCTGTGCGAAAATAAATAAACTATTCATCGTAGTATGAGTGGTACAAATACTATTTTAATTGATTCGCCCAGCACAGAAAGGAGCGAGTAAATCAAAAATAGTGGCAATGGAATGGTAAATAGAGGGGCAATACCGTAGTATTTCATTAAAAATTATATCGTGGAATGCCAGTACTTTCATAACTAGAAAACTACCAGCTGAGCGGTCAAGGTTGGTCTTCGAGCCGCGCGCTAAGACAATCCGGGAGCTTACCTCGACCTTGCCAATCTCAATATCCGCAAAAATATCAGCTAAAATTATGTTTAATACAATCACAAAAGAGTTTATTGAAAAGTATACAGGTATACTCAACGGAAAATTATAATTCCACCCAATGAAACTTAATTAAATGAACATTTTGATGAAAATAAAAATTGAAAAGTTTATTGATCTTCACATCAAGGGAGGCACAGTTTATGAACTGCAGCGTATCTCTCATTGAGAATACACTGAAAGTTTAGAAAATAATAGTTTAGAAGTTTTGACTTTATACTATGCAATAAACACATATTAAGTGAATGCAATATGTCGAAATTCTTTTCACTTCCGGTTAATTGGGATAAAAATAAATAACATCACATTGATTTAGCGACGATCGAATATTGAAAGAATATGTTCTGGAGTGTGGGGATCTCGCGCGTAGTTCAGTGCCATCCACTGAGTTCTTAGGTATTTATTTTGATGACATATATCTTCGGCTGTGGCTACTGGTGCTTTTAGCATTTTCAAAGAGGTAAATACGATCGATATTCAGTCTTCCAAGAATGAATTGTTACAGGCCATGCTTGTATATGCGTAAAATCTTACTCCACCTTCACTATACATCCTAGTAGCATCAGCATATCTAAGAAAGCACATAGGGGGAGGTGGGACACTTTGATACCAGGGATACATTGATACATGACCAATAACTTTTTATAGATTTGAAGTGATCGAACGACAACATCACTAAAATCTGTCTAAGCGTGACAGCTGCGTCTGTTCTGAGATTCAGTTAGCCGGAGGCGTTTGACAAAAGCATGTATGTTTTGAGTGCAGCCGAGTAAAAAAAAATATGTGAACGTATTTCAGCGAGTTTCTGTGTCATCATACAGTGGTCATAACATACCAAAGATGAGTTAGTACATCCAGAAAAAAATATTAATTGCCGGTTGCACCAAACTAGTTAAGACAAAATTTTGTCATAAGTAAAAATTTTTGCTTGGCAAATGTCAATTTTTGTATATGACAAATGTAAAATTTGACATTTGCTAAGCAAAACTTTTTGCTTAAGACAAAATTTTGTCTTAACTAGTTTGGTGGAACCGGCCTATTATACGAACTATTTATATTTTTGCATGCCTCAATATAAAATTTTGTTTATTTTTATCTAGTTGCTACATACATTTTGACTGATATTCTCGAACAAAATATTTTTCTATAAAAGATTGTTGTTGTTAGCTTGAAATCATTAACTTGGTTAAGAAATTGCAGATTGTTGAAATGTGTAAGCCTGATGGTGATCTTTGAATAAATAAACTACTTTTTCAATATAATTCTTTCAAAATATTGACAATCCCATATAAATATTATTAAGCGATACATTATAGTACCCCGTAGGCGGGGTAGATTGATTCAAATCTCATTTTTTACCCAAGACCATAATATTTTTTCAGCGTTCAATATAAGCTATATAACAATATTAATGAACTTAACTACACACTGAATATAAGAGGCATATAACTTGATATTTTTTAATATATAAAATATGACTTTAATTTTTTTAGTATCAATCTGCCCCACCTCCCCCTAAGCTTCTTTATGATAATTGGCCGAGAAAATGAAAATTTCACAAGACAGAAGAACCTGCCTGAACCTTTTCTCCCCTAAATATCGTCCCTTCAAAAAAAAGTGTTTGCAAACAGGATTGAATTAGGTATACAGGGTGATTCACGTAACATTTTCGTTAGAAACTTTTTAGGTTCCCATTAGTATTTTGAAACAAAATTTTTCAGTTACTGGTTTCACCATCTGATTTTTCAAAACAAAATATTTTTACTTTCTTATTACTTCCGGTTGAACCGGAAATGACTGCCAACTTTGTTATCTTAACACCTATATATTAATGCATATTTTGATTCTACACTGAAAAATAATGTAACTTTATTAGAATATGTATATCTTCATACCTCACCGTTTTCGAGATATTGGATAATATTCATTTGTTTTGCCGATTGCGGACCTATGTTCAAAAAATCGTATCTTCTTTATTGGTCATGATAAAGCTCTCATATTTTCAGTCAATTTGGAGAGAGGCATAGAAAATTAGTATAAATCCAATTAGTGTCAGTCAATTATACAGGGGCCGCACAAAAAATTTTCAAACTTAGAACATTTCAAATACTTGAAACTCACTTTTTTCAAATGGAACACTCTATATATTTTCAAGTCATCAGATTCTCTTTTTAAAGGACTGCATATTTCATGAATAATGCTCTATATCTATCGAGATATTAAAGAAAATGTTAATTTTATATAATTTTTATGGCGGTAAATACCGAGTGTTGTCTGATTTTGGGACATTACTCGACGACCATATTCTACATGTGTCGCAAAAATACCTTCATAAACTTTTTTTTGAAGTCGCTTCGTAAGAAAGATATGACCTCACAAAGATGATCGTACATAAATGCATTCTGGGAAGAAGCCATTTTCCTGCATCATCACAAAATGTGACATATCTTTCTTCGGGAGCGATTCAGAAAAAAAGTTTATTGAAGTATTTTTTCATCTCACACATGTAGGATGTGGTGATAGAGTAATGTCCCAAAATTTGACAACCTCGGTATTTACCGCCATAAAATAATATAAAATTCATATTTGATTTATTATCTCGGAAACGGTCAACATCAGATATAAGGCATCATCAATGAAATATGAAGTCCTTCAAAACCAGAATCTGATGACATGAGAATATACAGGATGTTTTATTTGAAAAAAGTAAGTTTCAAGTATTTGATATGTTCAAAGTTTTAAAATTTTTTGTAGAGCCCCTGTATAATTGAGCAACAAAAGTTGAATTTGCACCAATTTTCTATGCTTTTCTTCAACTTGACTTAAAATATGAGAGTTTTACCATGACTATTAAAGAAGATACGATTTTTCAAACATTGGTCTGCAATCGGCAAAATAAATAAATTATATTTAATATATCGAAAGCGGTGAGGTATAAAGACATACATATCCAAATAAAGTTACATTATTTTTCAGTGCAGAATCAAAATATGCAATAATATATAGGGCGTTCTATTCAAAATAAAAAAGTTGACAGTCATTTCCGGTTCAACCGGAAGTGATAAAAAAGTGAAAATATTTTTTTTTGAAAGATCAAATGGTAATACCACTAACAGCAAAATTTTGTTTCAAAATAATAATTGGAACCTAAAAAGTTTCTAACGAAAGTGTTACGTGAATCACCCTGTATAACAGACTACTGCAATACACGTGACTACTATATGACCAATGTTTTAGTACTGAAATGAAAGCTTTTCTACAGGGGAAAACTTTTTACTCTGGTAATAAATTTTGAGAATGTACCTAACTGATTTTTTACTTTCACTGTATTCGCATTCTGCTTTATGTATTTTCGCTTGTTTATTTTTTCGACCTGATGGGCCTGTTTAGGACTTCTTATTCCTAAACTATCCTACGGTCCTAATCCTGCGGATATAGGACGCTTCTCCCATCCAGGAAACTTCCCAATTATGGAAAGAGCAGCCAAAGGCACTTGAAGCTCAGAGCCAGAGAAATCCTAGAATTACTAAGATATTTTGAGGAACTTTCGCAGATATTTACAGCAAGTTTACTATGAAGCAAGCACTCAAATGAAAAGAAAACTTTTCTGCTTAATCAAAATGTTGGTATAAATACGTATTCTAAGTTGGTAAGATATTCAAACAAACGGTCAAAAAGGTCGAAGGCTATAACGAGAGAAGTGTTGTTGAAGTGTTTTACTAAAGCTCCGGATGAAAAGTTTCTTACAAATCAGCGTGCGTTAGGAGCACGCAGAATACAAGAAATGATAAATATGTGCACAGATAAATCTGGAATCTTCAGTATTATTGATGAAGAAGAAATCAGAAACTTGGATTTGGTGAAGAAAAACGCAACAGCGATCGCTGGGGTGCTAGTCAAATAGATTTTTCCAAAGTTACAAGGAGTACGATGTACAGGCTGTGGGTAAAAACCTGGATTTTCATGAAAAGAAAAATACTCAATAAAACCGATCGAAAAACTTAGCAACAATGCTGGTTGAGGCAGGGGCTACCATGACGACCCTGATGCGTCGCGAAATTTGGAAGAGGGTTATTCAGAAGACAGCATTCTCTCAACGAAACATAATAAATTTTTCTGTACATGCCCGTGATGGATAGGATAGAAGGAATACGGACCATTCCAATAAATAATATATAAAAATTCATGGAACAAAGATGAAAATCATAATAATGGCGTGGAATCACATATATTGAAAAATTTGAAAAATTGAATATAAAAATCCTAGTCCAATAGGCAATAGGGAAGTTTCTAAAACGTTCTTTGAAAAACTTAATCAAAATTAAAACTTATACATAACATTTTGAGTAAAAATGACTAACTTCTGGTTGTAGATCTCAACAAAGATCGATACGCTCCGGAAGACTTTCAAAATAAACACACAAAACGGAATTTTGCAATAACAAAAGCATTTAAAACACAAGAATCAAGAAATTTAAGGTGGAAAACTTAATTAAGCAATTCTTTCACCGAAATCAAACATTGCAAAAGCTTATATAAACCTTTTGTTAATTGGTTTTGTAATTAAAATGTATTCTGAAAGTGCGTCGACTCAAATCTCTTTTTTTCTTAGTTCTGAAAAGAAGTGAATGCTTTAAATAGAATTTAAGAGTTGATGACGTACCTGTGGCTACTTTAGAGGGAGCAAGTGGTTTGAAAAATTGGACGAGTGTACCTCAGATCGGGTTCAGAATGCCAGCTTGTCACGGTCTGATTCGTCAGACTAACACATATTTCTCAAACTATTTACTTCACGCCCACATAAAAATATAACAACGGCTAAAACAGAGCTGTAGATAATGGACAGCGTATTTTCCGTTGCATAATTGGAGCGGTCAAGTGTGAAATGTAAAAAGCCCCATAATCAACGCATGTACACTTTGGATTCTCTCACATTCTTCAAGGGGACAGCCTTGATGTTAACGATTCCGATAGTCGGTTTGAAATCAAATTGTCCGTGAAACAAAAATTTCTTCATAATGTCATTTCGTTTGCAACTGTCAATTTGACGTTTCTCAACCGCTGCAGGGAGATTCTTGTACTTTGATTGTTGGTTATACAAGGCAACATCCTACGTTTTCGCAACGTTAAGATTAATTTATGATTTTCCAAGTATCATTGACTATTAGATGGTCGAATAATGTTTATTCGAATTGGAGAATAAAGTTTGCGGACATGCAATTCATTATTAAGCAACAGCACCCACCAGTCAAAGAATGTGGTAACCTGGATGGTTCCTCGAACATCACGCTATATCACGTGCAAATTCGATAAGTTCCCTGATAAGCAATCACAATTGCCATGTTTGAAATAAACAATTAAATCTCTTTTGCACCATATCGTAAACCAACAAAACAGTGAAAGTTATATTATGTAATCGCTCGCTTCTTCGTTCAAAAGGGATAGAACTATTTCCTCTCTTATCTGATGTAAACAACTGAATTTTTCTAATCGCAATTAATTTTCTTTCGTATCTAATATATACCGATTGCTTCTGGATATCAATATCCGTAGAGGTTAACCAGACTTGGCAAATTAGAACGGTATAACGGAGCGTGTATGGTCTATATTTCCATTAAACTTTGCTCGAGACGAAAAGAAAATTGCCAGATATTTGTGAAAATATTACATCCACTTATATTAGATTTTATTGCCGTGATTTTTCAAATTCAATCAAACGTCAAAGGGTGCTCAATATCACTAGCGGGATAACATTCATCAAATGTTTCAACTTCAAAAAATTTTATAATCCCAGCAAAGTCCATAGAATGTGCTTGAATACGAACCAAGTTGTTTCGATGTCCTACAATTTGATGTTAGAATTTTTCAATTCAGAATATTTAGTTTTCGAAATAAAAGTATTTTAATGCCTTGAGTTTGCGTGGCAAATTTCATTGTAGCAAAGAATAGCACGGCAACGATGTTTGTTTTCTTCCGACTCTCAACAAAGTATAAAAAATTGCACCGTCAGTTTTCTTTCCGAAACGCCGATACGAACTTTTTTCTCTAAACTACTAAATAATCACACTGATGAAAATTGTAGTAATTTACTAATGTTAGCGTGCACAATTTTTATCAGCTCTATTACGGGGAATATTACTTATGCTGGATGAATTCACAACAGCCCAAATTCAAAATATTCATAATTGTTTTGATTGTCAGCTTACAACCAAAAATTGATGTCTTTTTATCACAGTAGTCCTTGGTATAGATTAGTTGAATATTTGCTTCTTATTGCAAACATATAGTTTTAGTGCACAATATTAGATAAATCAGTAATTTTCTAACGTAATATCAACGTTACGTTGCACGTAATAATATTAAAAGCAATAATTTGATTATTTGACAGGAAAGTAATCACAAAAAAGACACACCAACATTACCAAAAAATAATAAGAAATTGTGTACTAAGATACAAAAAATATGTACCGAGCATCACCCAATTAAATCATGATGATATAAGATGTTTATTGATTATATAATTACAATGGAATAAAAGCGTAGTGATACTTCCTAATTCGTACTGCAAACGCACCCAAGTTTTGGTCTTATTACAATCGGTGATTATTGTTGGAATATTTTTCAAATAACCCTTGCAAAATTTCATTACATTTTCAAGATATTTGCAGAAGTTTAATTCTCTTATCAATTGCATTACATATTTTTGACAAATCATAGCTTTCTTATTATTCATAGTAAGACTATACACTGAGCGTCTAAAGTATGAAATAAAAATCATTACTCTTCAATTTCTAGGCCATGTTCAAAATCCTCGAACAGGTCGATTTTTATTTTCAATTCCACAGTTTTTTTCAAAAAGTTTGATTTTTTGTTCGCTCGGTTAGTGTGACGTCATTAATGCCCGCGCAACCACGTGACTGTATCCAAATGGAGGCATATTTGCATTGTGAAAATAGAGGTTTTCAGTTATTTTAGTTA
>JAUIMX010000332.1:0-12802 GCA_033557805.1 Phaenonotum sp. SLE1380
TTGCAGTAGTTTTTGTAGTATTCTTTTGTCGCCACGCCTTGCAGTACTTGTAAATGAAGTTGATGTTTATTTTGGCTGGATACTTTTATGCCAGCGGTTATCCACTTCTTGTCTTATAAAGATGATTTTATGATTTTCTTTGGAAAGTATGTATCTAAATAATAATACAATATATTGTAAAATGTATCCAAAGATTGTTCTGCATTTTTACTATTGTACATGTCTGTCCATTGCTCTTTTGTTAGGCTTTCATTAAATCTTCTCCTATTATGTACAGAGAATATTCGTAGTTTTTGAATTGATTTTTTGGTTATTTCTTCATGAACTTCTATGATTTGTATTCGATGATCGGATAACTTCGAGTCCAGATTATAAGCTTTATAATATGTTGGAATGCAGAATTTTTTCATGGTCGTAGTTTGTTCACTCACAATTTTTGCGAAGGTCCACCCAAAATTGTTTATTGTGCCACAAAACGACAACGCTGTGCATGATATTGTAAGTCCGTGAGATTGAGGCATTATTAGTATGACAAGCATCAATAAGATTTTCGATGGACATAGGTGTTCTTCACCACAACAATGGGAGTTGTCACACATTGGCTCAATCAACGGCCTATTTGATCAGGTAAAATATCGAATTAATGGATGATATGCCGTACAGTCTTGATTGGTAACCAAACAACTTTTCTATTCCTGGACATAAAGAATATGAAAAACTGTATAGATCATAGGGAGTATTTTGAAAATCAATAAAACAATATTCAATAATTTTGGTTTTTGTTGTCTATTTCCGAGATATAAATACCAAGCTATGTATAAAATACATTCCATTATTGACGCAATTGTTTTAGTTCCATGGATCGACAAAACAACAGTATGTAATTCACTAAAGATTAGGATATGGATTTCAAAAGCCTTCTTCTTTTCTGAATCAATCTTGTTCTAAAGCTAATCCATTCTTCATTTGTTTTCTCTTGGCATACTATGATATTTGTTGCCATTGGCGGAGTACAAATATCTAAAGGTAAAAATACTGCAACACGAGCACACGGACAGTACTCGAAAGAACTGCAACAAATGTAAGGGAGAAGAAATTATTTGAACGAACTTTCGAGATGGGAACTGTCGATATCGTCATAAATAATTCTAGGTAGACATATGATCCACAAGTTAATAGTAAATAGGCTGGGCAAATGCTACTAAGAGATCTTTGAGGGCAGACAAAACCACTATGTGTACATGTACTTGAAAGTCAAGTCCTATCCAGAACCTTAGTAGTTATTAAGTCGTAATGTTCCCCGTACACTGCTGAACTAACCTTCAAGAAATATTTAATATTGTTCAGAAAACTATATCCAAGTTGTTATATGTTTTCCATACTACCATTAACAATATGCATTTTCGTTTTATGGTCTTTTGTAGAATCTTTAGTTGAACGACATTCAAATTTTTAGTAGCACTTAAAATGAGGCCAACCTAATACAGTCGTACAAACGGGTTTGTGCAACCAGGTATTTGTAAGCTATGTTTTGAAAATAAATGGAAACTTACCAAATCAGCTCCATACTGAAGTAAGAGATCAGCTACATCCGTGTGCCCATTCTCACAAGCGTACGTCAAAGCTGTATCCCCTGTCTGGGTGGTGGCATGGACATTAGCGTTATTTTCTAATAAATACTTGACCAGCTCCAGGTGACCCTCTTGAGCTGCTTCCATCAATGGAGTAGAGGCGCCTAACTCAATATCAGCACCTGCCTTGATGAGAAAGTCTGCTACCTCGGTAAACCCGCCACAACACGCTAATGTCAAAGCGGTTTCTTGAGTCTCATCAGTCTGTGCATTGATATTTGCTCCTGAAAATTGGAAAACTTTTAGAAATCTTTTCGAAAAATGGATGATTTTGATCGCACCTTGGCTCAAAAGTAATGCCACCATTTCTTCGTGTCCTTCCCTTGCAGCTTCCATCAATGGAGTGTAGCCTTCATCGTTGACTTCTTCGATGTTGGCTCCACGTTCGATAAGAAGCATCGCAAGGTCAACATGGCCTCCACAAGCAGCCAGTGTTAAAGGGGATTCGAAACTATCAGTCGGCATGTTTACTTGTGCACCGGAGTCTAACAGTAACCTATAATTGGAAATGATAATCATTCATGTTATGTGATTGCAATTCTACGTTTCATGTTATTGGGTTTTCTTTTTGTACTGCACTTTGTGTAGCTTTTCTAATATTGAAATTGGTGGATGCAAAGGAGTAAAAGTGCCGATAGTAAACATTGAATTCAAAAAAATATCCAATAAACTTCTATAATTTGAACCACTGATTAACAACTGTTAGCAAAAATCATTAGATATTCATTAATATGCTATTTGTTTGTGTCAACAGAGACTATCTGTTACCTCTTTTGAATTGATTCATCATTCAAAAGGCATTCTGGTTTCTATTCTAGTATATTTATTATAGAAGATTTTATGTTGCAATAGATAATATTTGCCTATTGTGCTAAGGGTCTTCATGTTACTTTGGATATCGTGCTGCAAGTTAACCCGTAACTACTGACGTCAGATTTTGTTCCTTTAACACTGATGTTACGTCTGACAGATGCATTTATTTGACTGAACAAAAATCATGAAAAACTGTTTTTTTTTTAAAGGAAACTTCGCATTTCTCTTCCTTGACTTTTTGACAAGTATTTTAATGATTTGTAAGTTGAAAATAGACATTGTTTTATATATTTATTTGAATTTGAAAAAATACGACAATTTCGCCATTGATCTGTAAGGTGTTAGCCAAATATTTTTCAAGCACAAATAATCCAATTTGTTCAACAAAATATACAATAAAATATTAAGACACATGTTTTAGAAGCTACTTATTGTGTAATTGTGAAAAAAATTTGATAAAAAAAATTACATGTAGAAATTCCCATATAAGAGAACTGTTTACTCTAACACTGACAATGCGTCCACTGGACGCATCCGCGGCGGGTTTGGCTACTTCAAGAAAAAATCTCCCAATTTTCATTACAGGGAGAGATATACTACTACAAGGGAGGAAGGTACTGAGAATTGCAGCTATGAGAAACAAGGAATATACTCAGTACAGGAAAAATAAAATCCCGATGCGTCCAGTAGACGTCAGTAGTTACCGAGTTAAAACTTGCAGTATGACATCCAAAATGGTATCAACACTAACTTGACTTAATTCTATCACCATTCAAGAGCACTATTGGAAAGGAATCTTTTATGATAGAAAATTGGCCGTCAGAAATCCTTTCTTCTGCGATTTTATCTATTTATGGGGTGTATTCTCGACTCAACATTCGTCAACAAATTAAACATTTTCGTAAATTCACTGGTAGATACCGGCATAGCAAGATAGACTGATTATGGAGAATTGAGAACTGGTTACACGAAATCCGTGAAAAGGTGACTTTTTAACCTTAGTTATGGTGACTTTCTGTATAAAAAGTGACTTTTCAACCTTAGTTATGGGGACTTTCTTAGCTTGAATTGGTGGCGCTGGTCTCAGTAGTTGGCCGATTTAATCCCCACTAGATGATGTGCTCCCACCAGCATTAATTTGATTTTAATTCATACAGAATTCCTAATTTTAGGCAACGACCAACATTTGGCGTATTTCTACAGCACGATCACTCTCTACTTCTCTCTGATACTGGTTTTATTGAAATTGTTCGAAAATTCACCTGGTAATTTAATTACCGCGTTCGTAAATGCATCGAAGTTACCAAGTGCATCAACCGTGTAGACGATTCGTGGATCAAGTGAATTTGCAGATCCACACAGTAAATGGAGCTAAACATAAACTGAAAGTTTGTGGTTTGAAATTGACCGTTACCTTCCGTTGGATTGTAATGGATTTCATAGATTTTGATGCTGTTATTTTATTTAGGTAATCCAACCTCTAACCATGTCATATTTTGAGTTCTAAGGTTGAACGATTTCTACCGAGAGCTTTCGTGTAATCTGATCTATGCAGCGAGTAATCAGCTGATTACCGCTAGATATCAGCTCGATAAATAAACGAAAACGTCTATTGTAAACCATTTATAACCTATAATGATAGCTGACAAATGTCCACTCTGAGTCGCCAATTGCCGACTGTCAACTGTCAATCTCGAGAATAGACCCCCTTGTTTGAATTATGCGTTCATAATTTTTTCCAATTACAGGGAGTAACATTATGGGACTAATTTGTACAGTCAGAGTGATTGGAGTTTTGGTAATGTAATAATTTTGCCTATTTTTCATATTTATGGTGATATGTTGTACAGACAATAATTGTATTGTTGGTTAATTTTTTTGTATATTTTGTCGTTCAAATTTGCAACAATATAATGAAGTCATACCCTGGTGCTCTATTTTTTCTGTATGTATGCATTTGTACCAACCATCTAAAAAAAAAAAAAATGTTGTTTATTGGTAACACACCAAATGGCCATCGACCGAGGTCCTTCAGCCAGTCCAGGCCTTTTCCTACATGGAGAGAAATTTTTCCGTAGAAAAATTGTCTACCCATGCGGGTGTTCGAACCTGTGACCTTCAGAATAGTAGACAGTCGTCTTACCGATTGCGCTATCCTGTCGGCTCTAATCATCTATTATTTCAAGAATATTTTCGTTGATAGTTTGTTGCATAAAGTGTTTTGCCAATCGTTTATAATGACCTTGTGTTTGTAGTCGAAGAATGGTAGATTTTTTCCTGATAAATGTCCTAGAAAGTTGAAGCAAATGATTCACATTTTTCTTCATTCCTTGTATATTGTCTATCTTCATGCTCTAGTTCTATTTTACTTTTCATGAATGATATCACAAATATGTCCAAGGCCATATATGTTTTTTATGCTGATGACCTCAAAATTTACGAATTGTTTGCCAATGTTGGTGATTGTGTAATTCACAAGAGTGACAGACAATACAAATTTGGTGACTTGGATGCTCTGATGTTGTTGACGTGATGAATTATTCACAAGTTTTTCTTTTTAATTTTGAAGAGTATGTTGTGCATCAGGAGCAATCGATGAGAGATCTAGGTGTCACATTTGTTCTTCTTAATGAAGGTATGTTCTTGGGTGCCAGTCGTATGCTGGCATTTATTATCTGTACTGTTAGTGAATTTAGAGATCATCGTACATTTTTTTTCGCACAAGTTTGGACATCATACCAACAGAAATATGTGTCAATGATCGAATCCATTGAGACAAAGTTTTTGAAAAATGTATATTTCTGGTGTCATGCCATATATCCACCTCAGGGTATCCCAGATAAAAGCCAGAGCCATTTAATTTGGCATTTTTGTCCTATCATCGTCGGCTTGTACATGGATACATTGATGATTCTGCTTTTTTGTCGAAGGTTAACTTTTCTGTGCCAGGATTCTTGACTTGCAGTCACAGAACTTATTTGCTGCCACGTGCGAGGACTAATTTGCTGATGAATTCCCCATTACACAGGATGTCTGCTGTGCACAACTCAGTACAGTTCGCTTGGATATTTTCTGCACAAATATAAGGGAATTTCTTTAAACAATAATAGTTTTGTCGTTTCTAAGAAGATTGACAACATTTCCTTCCTCAGCTAAGTAGTGAAATAATTATAAATAATTAATAAATGTAGATCTAATTATAAATAATTAATAAATGTAGATCTTTTACTTCGTTCACACGCTTTAAATCCCAGCGTGTTGTACGGGAGTGAGCGTGGATTAGTCATAGCAGCTCAGAGGTTCACTCTTATTGGCTACATGCGCATGTGTGTGTTTTTGCAAACTTCCTCTTCAAGCTACAGCGTTGTGTACCTACAAACTATCTTACGCTGTCTCCATTCAATGCTTCCTCCAAGGGTGATACCGATATTTGCTGGTCTCGATTTGATATTAAATTTCCAGGAACTATGATTGCTTTTATATTTATTTTCTTGTATTCATACATATTTTATACTTATATATTTTGCTCAGGAGTGTGGTCCAGGTCGGATATTGTTTCTCTGTGTCGTGTAAGACTTGGATATGCTTTGACACCAAAATACCTCTTTAAAATTGGTAAAAGATCCAACCCTTATTGTGACTGTGATTTTGAAACGCCCTGCTCTTTGTCGCATATTTTTGAGGATTGCACCAGTCTGTATGATCTAAGACACCCGAATGTCAGCATTCAGGAGCTTTTAAGTAATGGTAAGAAATTCGAACATATACTCAGGTTCATAAAAGTGAGCAAAATAAGGGTGTGAGAAAGATAGGTAGCGCCAAGAAGGCTTTTATAACGAAAGACGGCGCAATAAGTGATTAAAAACAAAACTTATATACACCTTTTGTGCTTGTATTTTGCGTACTACCCATATTTATATTTTGTAAGTTTCCCATTCTATAAGGACAGACATATTGTTGAGTATTGTAGTTGGAATTAATAAAAGAATTAGTGAAGTTCAATCTAATGGAATATATTAACAACAAAATTACCTGGCCACTTCCACATGTCCATCCATGGAAGCCTCCATGAGAGCCGTGTGCATTTCATCAGTTTTATGCTCTTGATCCGCACCCGCTTCCAATAAGAATTTAACCATATCTAAATGACCCTTATAGCATGCAAGGGTGAGTGCTGACTCTTTAAATTCATTGGAGTGGGTGTTGATACCGGCGCCGTGCATTAAGAGAATTTTTGCTAGTCCGACATGTCCGGCGCTTGCTGCTTCCATCAAGGGTGTGTGACCATTCTCATTGTGATCTTCAACATTAGCTCCGTTTTCAAGCAGGAACTTTACAACGTCTTGATGACCACCAGCACATCCATACATCAAAGGAGTGTTGCCTGAAGTTGATTGAGCATTTACATCTGCTCCGTGAGCCACCAGTAACCTTACGATGTCCAGGTGACCAGCGGAGGCGGCTTCCATCAGCGGAGTACATTCTCCTTTGATACCTCGATCTTCAACGTTAGCGTGCATTGCTAGTAAAACTTGGGCTAGTTCAAAATAGCCAGCACTGCAAGCTAAGGAAAGGAGACTTTCACCTTCTTCAGAAGTTTCGTGAACCGATCTGCCTTCAGTCAGCAATTTTCGGACGGTAGGCACATCACCATCCGTACAAGCTTCAACTAAAGAAGTTTTCTCCGAGACGGTTCTTGGGTTATCTGATCTCATTCGCGTTAAAGCCGCGGCTGCTTCATCCAGCGCACAAGAAACGCTAGAGGTGAGCCTTCTCAACACCTCAGGGTCAGCTAGATGCTTTCCATCCTTTGTAGCAAGTTGTCCTATACCTGTAATTAGTACAACTATTAATTTCAAATACCTACCAGCATATCGATAAGAGGTTATCATAAAGCTTTCACTTCATTAGCTCATAATTGGAAACAAAAAAAGGATGTAATTACATTTTACCAAGTTTTCTATGTAAGCAACATTTACTTGAGACATTTTTTTATTACAAGTAGAATGCATTTTCACCTACTTACTTCATTGTTTTGACTTTGTGTACTTTGAGAAAATGTCATATATTGTCAAATTGAAATTACAGAATTCTGCTTTGGTTTCTTTTCAATACTAACAACTGCAACAAAAATTTTGATTTTATTGTTTTCGTTTATTGAATTTTTTTATTCAACGCCCTCCTATTTCGGTACTACTAAGGCAAATCACCAATAGCAGAGATTACATATACTAAGCAAAGGGTTCTCTTACGGGTGCGTGGCGATTCACCTACAACACACCAGGTCCTCAATTTTTACATCACTCTCGGACAATGAGGTACATATCAGTTTTCCATAATCAGAAAGAACATCGCTGGACTCGGTGATCGATCTTTCGTTGGGTTCAAAAGCCAATGTCTAGACAATTGAGCCAACCCTGATGTCACAATAAAATTATAAAAAGAGAACTTTGTTGCGTGGAAGTTTTGCAAAGAAACTAGCATTACATAAAATATTACCCAGAGAAAAATGATACGGGAAAATACTGTCATAAACAAAATAACACTTAAAAGGTCAACTCTAATTTCACTCGCATTGTTACGTTAAAATTAATCAGTGACATTTCAATCGATATAAACAGTAATCCATTGACGTACAATTTTATTTACGATAATATAAAATTTGTGACGTAAAAGCAATTATCAGGTTGAAACAAAACTTCAAGCAGAGCAATCTGATTTTCAAATTTTTACTGATGTACGAAATAAATCTGTTCTTACCTTTCAACCCCGCAGCTTGAAGTAATGCTTCAAGTCTTGCTTGTGTTTCTGGATCTACGGGACCTCTAGGATCTTCAGTGTTGTTTAAGAGGAACTTTGCTGCTTCAAGCTGTGGGTCTTCGACCTCTTCGTACTCTGGATCGATGACAAATGACTCCACCTGCAATCCATCAATTAGAGATAAGAACAAAAATTGTAGAAGACGATTGCCGCAGCACAAACCTAACCTTTAAACTTTATAACCTAAAAACACGTGTTTATTTGACAGAAACACTTTTACAAACAAATAACAATTTACATTCGAAAGGACGTTAAAACATGATATTTTTATTAAATTACAAACTTTCAGTGGGATCTTATCGAGAAATCTTTATAAAATTCCTTTCTGTAACGATCACATTTGGAATTTTCGTGTTTTTAACCTAACTTTTTTCAACAATGACATGGGGTAGTTTCTAGTTGCCAACATTGGGGTGTGTTATAAGTAAAAACAAAATTCCCCAAAACTTCCCGTCAAAATGCAACCGCCATTTGAAAGAAAAGGATGTTATTTAATTCAATAAAACGCCCTTTTGCGTACCTATGTTATAAAAACGTGCGGGCGTTCGGGCCAAGTATTTGAATAAAAAATTGGGTCAACGACCCAAACCAGCTCCACTTTTATGCTCCATACACGTTTGTCTTAAATTTTTGCTCAAATAAATTGACTCATCTTTGTATTTTGGAAAGAACGCAGATTTTCAGCTTTTTCTGGAAAATGACAACACGAACAAGTGCTTTGCTGTTTTGTGTTATTTGATGATCTCAAAAACGGATTGGACGATTGGCAACAGAATAGTATTTGTTTTGGCGGAAAGCCATGGGAGTAAGTTGAATTTTTAACCTGCCTTCGACAGGTTTCTAATTGATGCGTGCAGACGACTTCGATTTTTTTAAACAAAATGTAGTTTACGATGGCGAGCGCGCCAACCACCAGTTGATTATTTCTTTTTAGATCAATATTTTGTTACCGTAATTATTATTGTTGTAAATCGCATGCAAACTATCGCGTAAGTAAAGTTGAAATTGAAGTGCGCACAAATTTGTAATTCAAATAAAAACGTCCAGACCATTTGAATTTCTGAACTTATTCAAACTACATCCAGAGATGTCCACGTCTATTTTACGAAATCTGCATTTGCAATAATACGGCATCATCAAACAAAAGAGTAAAAGTCTAACCTTCGGCCGGCAGCGAAAATTGAGTCGGATATTTTAATTTACAATTGGAACACAGCGCTTGATAAAAATGGCCTTATCACAAGCCGAGATAGCTATTTGTTTATATATCTAGCGAAACTGACTTTTGGAGCGCCCCTTGTATCCTATTTGATGAATGAATTAGAGATCTGAGTGAGCCATGACGCCTTGAAGGTCGTCGCAGTTTTGAAACAAAAGAATGTGCTGTAAATAACCTAAAACTTTCCCCTCTAATGTTGCTATTGCTGCCTGGCAGGAGTATCATCGCGGTATGCCGTGATAAAACAATGCACACGCGTTATTCCATGACCTGCTGGATCTAGATTTGAACAAAAAGTTTCTAGGTTGAACCATTCGCTCGCACAGGGTGTTTCGGCTTTATTTCCCATGGAAAAGGACTTTCACTTCGCCGCAAATCTTTTGTTTTCGGTTTATAGTCTATTTATGCGATTTTAAAAAGGATTGTGGGTATCTGGGGATTTGACTTTATTTTGTGTGCGACACGCAGTTTTGCGTCGGTAAATAGAGTTTACAAATACAACAAACACATCAAAACTCTTTTTTTCAATGAAATGGATCGAATGGTATTGCTAATTCACCGTAATTTATCTGCTGTTTAATTATTTGAAAATGGACATTTTTTTCATTAAACAAACACCCACTGCTTATTTTTGAAGCTTCTCTTGCAGTAACTGTGTAGTAATTATGTTAATTGTCAAATTGCAGTGCAAGCACATATTTATCAACATGTTAGTGTGTGGTAATATAATTTTCGACATAAAAATTCTTTGGCATGATCCATCTTGGCAAAATTCAAAATCTGAATTTTCGACAGATTGATTAAATTAATCTTTTACTTATGTACTATCCAACTAAGGAACATTGTTTCTTGATTGCTTAAAAACTTGGGAATTTTTATTTGTTTTTGTTATATTATCATTGCGTGTAAGTTTTACCATTAAAATAAACAACTCGATGTTTCCAGATAATCTAGTTTATAAATCGCTAACTTGTCAATTCAGCCGCAATCCAACTAAAATTATGATATTTTATATTTGATTTCATCATGTTTTTGTTGATATTTTCATTGGTATACAGGCTATTCATTTCATTAATTTTTATTATTTAACATGGTAATACAATAATGATAAATATTTGTGGGTACAGTTTACACCAATTTTGGTTCCTCAATTTATTTTATTCATCATTTTTTTATAAAATAAATTGAGGAAGTGCATCATTTTTCTAAACCGAATTTAAAACCAACCTCAACCCTGGGAAACATCAAAAAAAAGTTTACACCAAGTTTCAATTATAATTTAGTGTAAAAAAATTGAAGTCACTTTTGGTTTAACAGGAAATGGACCATTATATGTTTTTATTTCAAATGGTGCGTAATATGTTATTTCACTATTTCTCAACTACAATTCAATTCTGCCAGTATTTACCATCACCTTCAAAATAATCTCTTGGTTAGTAGTTGAACTATCAATGATTTTTTTTATGCACTGTGGCAATGTTGGTATCGTTGAAATGGTGAAAAGTTCTACTTCCACTAAGGAAATATTTAATGGCACAACGCGGAACCAAGTCTGTGTATGCCAACTCCAACTATAGGAAAAAAAAGTATTCGAAAAAATAATTTTACACCTTCGTTTCCAGATTTTCATCCATTTCATCACTATTTTCAATTTAAATAAGTTGAAACGACATGGTAATTCTAGAACACTTGAATCTCGATTTGCACAGAGCGAGATGGAAGGGAGAATAGGGGAGATAGGGGGATTTGGAGTCACTTAAGAAACATTACTTGTTATTATCACAATATTTCAGTATTTTATTTTCTTCGTTTGTAGTAATTATGTAAATTGAATCAACAACTGAAAAATGAATAAAGTTTTCGGGTATCATAACAAATTTTATTTATAATATGCAAAAAACAAAAATGCAGCGCTGACTCTCATTACCCACATGTCTGGGTAATAAGAGTCAACACCGTTTGGTTG
Source organism: Phaenonotum sp. SLE1380 (assembly GCA_033557805.1). Classification (NCBI taxonomy): domain Eukaryota; kingdom Metazoa; phylum Arthropoda; class Insecta; order Coleoptera; family Hydrophilidae; genus Phaenonotum; species Phaenonotum sp. SLE1380. Next base: position 11,450 of record JAUIMX010000332.1, read on the forward strand.
GATTAGTTTGGGTTTTCAGATGGTTATGCGTGGATTTTTTTGAAGAATCTTTGCATTCAGTCCAATAAAACTGTGTGCTTCATTTAGGTTTTCTACCCACTTGAATGCTATTATATGATATTAGTTTACTGTTAAACCATGAAAGAGGTTACTCAGGAGTAAAACACGTTCTGATAACAAATTTACTTGCTCAAGTTGAAGATATATGATATTTCTTAATGTGCACTTACAAAATTTATCATTCTTCATTCTCCTTCATAAGTATGAGGGTGACTCTGATTACCCCAATGGCCCTTATCAAATTTATTTTGAAGTGTAACATGACCGACACCAGATATAAATCATATGATTTAATACCATGTAAGATCACCTTATGTTCTATGTTGTAAGATTTCTTCAATAACGAAAATCGCCAATATTTGTACTTGGGGCACAGTTTAATATTCAGAAAAATTTATATTGGTATCAAAGAAATTACATCTGTGTTTCCTCTGATCACGTGGGCACTGCTAGCGGTCAGTGGTGGATGGTTACGATAAAGAGGTACTAACGCAGATCCTATGCAACATGGATGGATTTTGAAACGGACTTCGTTCCGTCTATTTTGAACTGACCATCATTACTCAGTGACTCCCATTTCCCCGGTCTCCCCTAACACAGACAGAAATAACTACCATCATTCTATCTCTCTCTGCGTTAATCTAGAAACAAGTGTTGATTTCAATTTTTCCATGACCGTACATAGTAGATTGATACCCATGTACAGGGTGGTTCAAATTGGTTGAGACGGGGGCGTTTCTCTTATTTCCCTTATCTACACGCGCTATGGTGGTTTCCACCGACATTTTTTTATTTTTATTAGTAATGAATCATTGATGAAGCCATTCTTATTTCATGCTAGGTATTCCTTCCTTGTTGTATCTCAAAGGGATATTTGCTATCGTGAATTGAATTTTTACCTGAATACATTGTATTTTCTACCTGGAACTGATGCATTTCGTTAGGTCGGTGGTTCTCACCAATGGTGCGTGTAGTACCGTTACGGTGATTTATTATTTCCTGGTATTCTTTTTTTAGTTTCTTTGTAAATGATTGAACGTCAAATTCGAATTTTTGTAGTTTGATTGGCTGGTAGTGGATCAGCTGATCGTTGAACCTGAGCAGAGTTGCCACGTTACTGAGCTGAACCGCAACTGTTGTATCTGGTGAACGCGCGCCCAATATCTTGGGTAGTTTCACAAATTTTACGAGTTTACCTGTTTATTTTTGTTAACTTAAAAAAGTAAAAATATATTTTTCCGCTATGATTATAATCAACTCATCCATGAAATAATCTTTCTGCCATTAATTATG
>JAUIMX010000333.1:0-12798 GCA_033557805.1 Phaenonotum sp. SLE1380
TCAGGTAAATAGAAATAATTTTTACAAGAAACATTTTTCTCTAAAACTGATATTAACGGCGCTAAACTCCGAGGCCGACTCACCCTGTATTATCTGGACATGTTTTAGTAGCAGCTGCCACTTTAAAGGGCTCCACAAATACCAAACCACAAATAATAAATAAAGGAACAAGTGGGAACAAGACGCCATATACTTCGTCATTACCCAAAAAATCAATATTCAAGTCTCCTGTCAACAAAATTTACTACATCCAATCCTCTTCATCTTGTACTCTATTGTTGTCGACAATCATTCCAAAAGACTTTCATCATGGCTATGAATTGCAAACAGAAATCCCTCATTCGCCGTAATCTACGTGGTATCCGAGGTTTAGCGGTATTCACGCAACCAGTGCTGTACACATCAACCATCAAGTCACGAGCATGCTCAACAAGGTCGCACGAGACCGTAAACTACCCACTACCCCGGTTTCCAGCAAGTCAACCTACTTGCGTACCATTTCTGTATAGTTTTTACTTCCCCCCATTTTATATTCCATAATTAAAGTTTCCACATTTATTAGTTGTTTAAAACATAGAATTTGTACGTATATTATTGTATTTTTTCGCTTGTGAATGCAAGCACCGCCAAATGATGGGTTGATACGTTTCCCTTACTACCATAAACTATAAACGAATTCTTCATCATGTTGAGCTGAAGAAATAAACAAGCAATTTTTACCTCTTATTTTATTTTTGTTTTTTTTTTCTATTTTATTACGAAATAACCCAGTGCGCTCAGAACTAGGGTACCTAACCTGAAATAGTAACAAGCTTCTGCTAAGCTTCAGAAGTAACTAAAAAATACTGTACATATATCTAAAATAGGGGAATTCCCGGCGTAAGTTTATATATTCACTTGGTAGCGTTGCATTTTTTTTTAGCATGACTAACGCACTTAACAATTTTGATGTTCTTTTCTACTAGGTTGCTTCTATCTTCTATTGCTCTTTCTATTCTTTGGCTCTAGGATGTGAGGACGAGTGTGTGGAGTTGATATGAGTGCGTGTGATGAATATCTAAGGTGCAATTTTTTTTATAGACGCCTACTTCGTCTCGACGCCCGTCGCTGGCCGAATTAATTCCAGATTGGCCGGTTTTACACCATTATGAAAAGAAGGAGGTTGGACAACTGACTATGCACGGTTATGACCCTGTCCAATCCAACAACCAAATTTGTTTTTACTAGAAACACTTGACACTACACAATAGTTTGTAGAAACACAGTTGAAAGATCGAACGATGAAACGATTTATTCCCGTAAATTTTTTTTTAATAACTCATTTCACGTTGATCTTGCACGTATCAGTTATTTTAAACTGTAGTATTTTGTTCTAGTAAAAGCATATTTTGCCTGCATAGGTGTTTTATATCCTATTATAGATGTTGTCACACTCGATTTGTCTGCATGTCGATGGCAAAGGATTTTTGGTCATCCAAAATATTTTTCTCGATTTTTTTTTAATAAAGATTTTCAGATTTTTTCTTTTCCACTCTGATTTTTGAAGGTGATGACTACAATTTTGGCACGAAGCATCCGATTATGTTGATCGTTTTTGTTATCATTTGATAGAGCCCAGTTACTAATGTTCTTGTTCTTATAGAAACAAGAAACTTTCTTGAAGCCCCTCACCGACAAATATGCGAAGGAAGGCAAGGATAAGAAAGTTGTCTTCGAATGTAACTTCTCGAAAGCGAACTGCAAACCAAAATGGATGGTCAGGAAAGATGTACGTATAAAAAAATGTGAGGGAAATTCGAAAATTTTATCGGATTTTTGTATCCTTAGGAACTTTTCCCCGGCAGCAAATACAAATTCACCAACCAAGCAGATTGCTACCAATTGATCATCATGAATCCAAAAGTCGATGACACAGGAAAGTACACAATTGAAATTGGTGGAGTATCTTGTACCGCCTACCTGAATGTAGACGACCCTGATCCATGCTACAGCTTCATCAAACCTTTGAAGAAGAAATACGACGGTTTCACAAAACACGAAACCCAACTGGAATGTACAGTTAGTTCCAGTATGGCCATCGTTGGATGGTATAAAGGTACAACCAAACTGGAAGATGGCGACAAATACAGCATTTCTAAAGATATCGCCGGAGTATGCAGACTTACCATCAAGAACTGTATCTTAGAAGACAAGGGAGAATACTCTTGTAAACTCGAAAAGCAACCAGACAAGACTGTCACAAATGTAAACATCGTCGAGTATCCTTACAAATTCGTTAAAGTCCTCAAGCATCAACAGCATGTTGAAAAAGATGACATCGTGCTTCTTTGCGAACTTGACGATGCAGGTGGCGATGTCAAGTGGTTCAAGGGCGACCAAGAAATTAAACCAGACAAACGGATGCGCATCACCAAGGAGGGTAGGAAGCGCAAATTGGTCATCAAAGATGCTAAAGTTACAGATGCCGGCATGTACAGATGCGAATCTAACGCTGACAAAACAGAAGCCGAAATTATCGTCAATTGTAAGTAATTCTTATTCAATTCCATTCACAATCAAACATCCGCTCCCCTTCATTCTAGACCAAAATCGTTTCAACAAGAAATTGAAGGACACTGTAGCCGTCGAACGAGAAAAACTCGTCCTCGACGTCGAACTCCAAGATCAAACCGCTCCCGCCGAATGGAGCTTCAACGGAAAACCGATTGTTCCTTCCGACCGCGTCGAGATCAAAAATCTCGGTGGCGGCAAACATCAACTCGTTTTCAACAAACTCGAAATGGAAGACGATGGCGAGATCAAATGCGAATCGGGCAAATTGGAATCTTCCATGAAACTCACCGTCAAGAAAGGTGAAAGTAAACCGGAAATCAACTTCCCCGGTAATTTCGAAGCTCCCATCGACCGACCAATCGTCATGGAAGTTCCGTACAAAGTCACAGGAACGAGGCAAACTCCGATCGAAGGAAAACTCATCAAAGACGGCAAAGTCTTGTCTCCCAAAGAAGTCGAAGTTGTCGTGGGAGAAGATAAAGTCACGTTCAAAATTAAGAAACCTTCCCGGGATCAGTCCGGCCCTTACCAAATCAAACTCTCGAACGGACAAGGTGAAGATGTCAAGGACTGCAACATCACCATGCAGAACGTCCCATCACCTCCTCTCGACGTTGACGTCACAGATGTCTACCAAACGTCTTGTCAGGTATCGTGGAAACCACCAGAAGATGATGGTGGCTCTCCATTAACTCATTACGTCGTTGAACGGCAAGACATCAGCTTGAAAGGTAATCGAAACTTTTTTCACGAAGGAATGATCAAACATAACTCGAAATTATTTTTCAGCTGGATTTGAAAATGTGGGTACCGTTAAAGCTGGCGAACCTACTTCCTTCAAAGTGGAAGGTCTTATACCAAAGAAGTCTTACAAATTCAGAATCAGAGCTGTTAACAAGTTAGGTCAAAGTGAACCGGCTCTATTTTCCAAACCTGTATTGGCAAAAGATCCTTGGGGTATGTTTTTATTTACAGGGTGTGAAATTTGCCATGTTCACGTCTACGGTGGCAACGAAACGGAAATAATTTTGGTATTTTTTAAGAGCATTCCTATTGCTTTATTTAATCATGCCTACGCGTATAGATGCACGCAAAACACGCTTCTCGTGTCATTCTATACGTGTATCACACGAATACACCCCACACTTAGCAGTAATAATTTTGAGAGAGAGCTTCTTAGTACTTCAAACATTTCACACTACCGCTAATTTTATTTTTCTTAATGAGTCCAAGTTTTCAATAATATCATGTAGTTTTGCTATTTTAACAAGTGGTTTTTAAAAGAATTTTTAATCCATCTTTAAATTGTTGAAAATTTTTTCAGTTTTATTATAGCCCAGGAATACTACCAATTTTTAGCAAAACCCATCAGTTTCCCTGTTTCCAGTTGATTATTTCGATTTTTTTTTTTAAATATTTATTAACGGTTTATCGAGTTTTTGGGCTAGCGCTGTTGGACGGGCAGAATGACGATATCGTTATTTCATTTTCGGTGTCTTACAATCTAGAACAAATTTCATCTTTTATTTCGAATTGCAGATGAACCCAGCAAGCCTAATAATGTACAAGTTGTTGATTGGGATAAAGATCACGCGGATCTCACGTGGGAGAAACCAGATACAGATGGTGGAGCTCCAATCACTGGATATCTCATCGAATTCAAAGAGAAATTTGGAAAAGATTGGGCCAAAGGAATCGAAGTTCCCGGAGATAAATTGGCCGGTACGGTGCCAGGACTCGAAGAAAATAAACAGTACGAGTTCCGAGTTAAAGCCATCAACAAAGCTGGCCCTGGTGAACCTAGCGATGTCACCAAACCTATTATAGCGAAATGTAGATTCGTTAAGCCTTATATTATTGGCAACGATTTGGTCAATCTGATCGTGAAAAAGGGTCAAGTAATCAAATACGATATCAAATATGGTGGTGAACCGGAACCGGAAGCTAAATGGATGTTGGACCAAAAGGAAATAAAACAGGATGCCGAAGAAAGGATAACCATCGATCAGTACGAGCGCAACACTGTCATAACCGTCAGGAGGGCGACTCGTGCCGACAGCGGCAAATACAGACTTGTATTGACGAACAGTTCGGGTACTGTTGAAGGAATGGCAGAAGTTGTTGTTCTAGATAGGCCGACGCCTCCCAAAGGACCGCTCTCCGTCGAAGAAGTGCGCTCCGATCACGTTAAAGTTAAATGGAAGAAACCCGAAGACGAAGGTGGCACTCCTCTTACCGGATATGTCCTCGAAAAAATGGACATGGACACCGGCAGATGGATTCCGGCAGGAGAAGTGGGACCAGATGTCGACACCTTCACCTTCAAAGGACTCACACCGAAAAAGAAATACAAGTTCAGAGTCCGAGCCAAGAACAAGGAAGGTGAATCTGATCCTCTCGAAACTGAGGACACTATCCTCGCCAAAAATCCGTACGATGAACCTGGACCGCCAGGTAAACCCGACATTGTCGATTACGACAATAAGAGTGTCACCCTCAAATGGAAGGTGCCCGAAAACGATGGTGGTAGACCCATCTCGCACTATACCGTAGAAATGAAAGATAAATTCTCGGGAGATTGGGTAGAGGTCGTCACGACCGGAGATCCGACCCCGGAAGCTAAAGTGGAAGGCCTCAAAGAAAAAATGATTTACCAATTCAGAGTAAGAGCCCATAATAAAGCTGGAAAGGGTGAACCGTCCGAAGAAACTGATAATCATGTGTGTAAACACAAGAACTGTAAGTACTTATTTTGCGGAAATCATTCTTGTATTTGTTGTACACTTACTTTCAAGACGCAACTATCAATTGATTTCAAACAATTGATAGTAGTCTAATAATAATAAAACTTAAAAAGATAATAAACAACAGTGATAGTGGAGTAATGCTCATAAAGTATCTTAAAACGATAAAGGGCATCGGCCTGATAAACTTTCTGACTAATTTACTTTATTAGCATTTCTTTTGTCACAGTCTAATGAAATCTTTTTCATGTCCATCAATAACAAGGAACTCTTTTATAAAACTCTGTAACATGATGACTTATTATGTTGTGTTTTTTCAATTTTGACGTGCGTTCATTAGCTAAGCTAAACATGAGTGCGTTATGATTTTAGTGAAACCACGTATCGACAGAGAAATGTTCAAAGCTGTTACAATCAAGGCTGGAAGAACGCACAAATGGAATGTCGATGTCACTGGTGAACCTCCACCAACCATCAAATGGGTGTGGAGAGACAACATCCCTCTCGTCAACACCGAACGCATCAATATCACAAATATCGATTACCATACAGACTTTGTTCTCACGAACGCTGTTCGCAAAGATACCGGAAGATATACTCTCATTGCCGAGAATGCTTCTGGAATAGATCAAGAAACGGTAGAACTCACCGTTCTTGGAAGACCATCCCCACCAGAGGGTCCCTTAGTCGTGACAGGCGTTACCGCCGAGAAAGCCAAAGTTGCTTGGAAAAAACCAGAAGATGATGGTGGTGTACCAATTAAAGAGTACGAAATCGAAAAGATGGATATGGATACAGGAAAATGGGTACGAGTAGGAAGGGTGCCCGGCGACAAACCAGATTTAGACTTCGAAGTGACAGGGTTGACCCCAGGTTCCGAATACAAATTTAGAGTAACCGCTGTCAACGATGAAGGTGATTCTGATCCTTTGACTCTTGACCGCAGCATCGTCGCCAAAAATCCATTCGACGAACCTGGAAAACCAGGAACTCCAGAAATCACCGATTACGACAATACAGGAGTCAATCTTAAATGGACACCACCAACTAGCGATGGTGGTTCTCCGATCGAGAAATACGTTATTGAAAAGAAAGATAGATTCAAGCCGGATTGGGAGAAAGCTACAGAAGTACCTGCAGATCAACTCGAAGCTAGAGTTGACGATCTCAAAGAAAGAGGTGAATACCAGTTCCGTATTCGTGCGGTCAACAAAGCGGGACCTGGTGAACCCTCAGATGCTTCCAAAATGCAAATTATCAAACACAGAGCACGTAAGTATTTTTTATTTTCAAATATATCAGTTTTCTGGTGATTAAGAATATATTTACTAATAATTGCAATAATTGATCATTTTATTGAACTTTTCCTCATTTCATTTTGTATTTCGCGAAGAGATTTTAATCAGTGCGCAAAAATCATTCTTTATACATACCTTCTAACGATGTTCAGATCTGCATTAAACATTCATGTTCAGATCGCAATATCACACCACAGCACCTGTAAACAAAAACAGAAATAAAATTATTGTAATTTATTGTGATTTCATCAAAGATTTCTACACCAATATAATATTTCCCCGCGTCTACTTCCAGTCAAACCAAGAATCGACAGAACAAACCTCAAACCAATTATTGTACGCGCTGGCAAGCCCATCAAATACGACATCGATGTCAAAGGTGAACCTCCACCGAAGATTGAATGGTTCCAAAACGACAAAGAAGTCGAAAGCAAAGGAAACATTGAAATCATCAATGTGGACTACAATACCAAACTTAACATCACTGATTCAGTCAGAAAAAATACCGGCCTCTACAAGATAAAAGCTACCAATGAGCACGGTGAAGATATAGCCGATGTAGAAGTCACTGTTCTTTGTAAGTACCCACCTAACATATCCCCCACTAAACATATGAAAACTCATTCTTCTTTTTACAGCCGCTCCTGGTAAACCCAAGGGACCACTTAAAGTTGAGGATGTCTCCAAGAGCGGCTGCAAGCTCAAATGGGAGAAACCCGAAGATGATGGCGGCAAGCCCATTACAGGTTACCAAGTTGAGAAATTGGACAAAAACACCGGCAGATGGGTACCAGTTGGTAGGACTGCCGATACTGAAATGGACGTTAAAGGCCTGCAAGAAGGTCACGAGTATCAATTCAGGGTTAAGGCCATTAATGACGAGGGAGAATCCGAACCTCTCGAAACTGAAAAATCTATTGTTGCCAAAAATCCATACGGTTTGTTCAATTCTCAAAATTTTTGCCTATCTTTTTTATTTTCCCGTCTTCTTTATTTGCAACATTTTATTTGCTTTTTTACGAGTATTTTGCTTTCACTTCCTATTGACTTTCATATATTTTAAATTGAAAATAATTTAGATGTACCCGGTAAACCTGGATTACCTGAAATCACTGATTGGGATGCCGACAGAGTCGATCTCAAATGGAAACCTCCAGCGAATAACGGAGGAGCTCCTATTACAGGTTACGTTATTGAAAAGAAAGAGAAGTTCTCTACTTCTTGGGATGAATTACTAGAAACCTTCGTAAGTTTTACTTATTGTAACTGTCAGGATTTCTTCGTAAATGTTCTCGTTTTTTCCAGTCTCCCGATTGTGAAGCTAGGGTGCCCGGTTTGAAAGAAGGTAACACTTACCAATTCCGCGTACGCGCTGTTAACAAAGCCGGCCCTGGTGAGCCATCCGAAGCTACTAATCCACATGTATCCAAAGCTAGACACAGTGAGTATTTTAGATCGAAACTACCAAACCAATTTGAAAAACTCTAATTTGTGATTTCGTTTCAGTGAGACCACTCATTAACCGCGAAAAATTGCACACTGCCAAAGTACGTGCTGGACAAATCGTCAAATACGATGTCGATGTCAAGGGTGAACCTCCACCGACGATTACTTGGAGCTTCGCTCATAAACAACTCGAAAATAACAAGCATATCAAAATTGAGAATGTCGACTACAATACCAAATTCACTCTTACCGATACCAGTAGGAAGCACACAGGTACCTACACGATTCGAGCTAAAAACGAATCAGGATTCGATGAAGCTCCCGTGGAGGTTATCATTCTCGATAAACCTGGTAAACCAGAGGGTCCTCTCGATGTAACAGAAGTACACAAAGAAGGTTGCAAACTCAAATGGGAAAAACCGAAAGACGACGGTGGTTTACCCATCACTGGCTACGTTCTCGAAAAACAGGAAGCTGGTTCCGGACGCTGGGTACCAGCCGGTTTTGTGGATCCAGATAAAACTGAACAAAAAATCACCGGTCTCGAACCCAATAAGAAATATCATTTCCGTGTCAAGGCCGTTAACGAGGAAGGTGAATCGGAACCTTTGGAAACAGACACAGCCACTTTGGCCAAGAACCCATACGATATCGCTTCTCCACCAGGAATGCCTGAAATCATCGATTACGACGAACATATGGTCAAACTTAAGTGGGACCCACCAGTCAGAGATGGTGGATCTCCCATCACCGGTTATATTCTTGAAGTTATGGATAAGGATAGCGGACGCTTCGTGAAAGCGGCCGAAGTTGGACCAACAACTACCGGAACTATTCCAAAACTCGAAGAGGGACAACAATACAAATTCCGCGTACGAGCAGTTAACAAAGCTGGACCTTCCGATCCTTCTGAACAAACCAACTGGCACACTGCTAAACCTCGTTTCTTGAAACCTTTGATCGACCGCACAAATCTCAATCCACTCACCGTGAAATCAGGTCTTTCCATCAGTTTGGACGTAAACATTCAAGGTGAACCTCCACCAAAAGTCACTTGGTTGTTTGAGGGCAAAGAAATCGGGGTCAACGATGACTACCGCATCGATAACATTGATTATAATACCAAATTCTTTGTCATGAAAGCGAAGAGACTTCAAACCGGAAAATACACAATCATCGCGAAGAACTCGCAAGGCGAAGATACAGCCGATATTCAAATAACTGTATTGAGCAAACCGTCGAAACCAAAAGGTCCTCTCGACGTTTCCGATGTTACCAAACACGGATGCAAACTCAAATGGAAGAAACCAGAAGATGATGGAGGTACTCCTATCGATTATTACGAAATTGAGAAACTCGATCCACTATCAGGTCAATGGATACCTTGCGGAAAGAGCACAGAACCAGAAGCAAACGTCACCGGATTACAAGAGGGTAAACCATACAAATTCCGAGTGAAGGCTGTTAACAAGGAAGGAGAATCTGAAGGGCTGGAAACTGATAAGCCAATCATCGCCAAGAATCCATTCAATGAACCAGGTAAACCTGGTAGACCCGAACCCAAAGATTGGGACAAAGACTTTGTGGAATTGGCCTGGTCTCCACCTAAAGATGATGGTGGAGCTCCAATTGAAAAGTACATCATCCAAATGCACGACAAAGCGGGTCGTGGATGGGTGGATGCCGCTACAGTACCTGGAGATAAAACGGTTGGTCGCGTCAACAATGTTGACGAAGGTCATGAATATGAATTCAGGGTTGTCGCCGTAAATAAAGCTGGACCCGGAGAACCTAGCGACACATCTAAATCAGTGGTTGCCAAGCCCAGATTCTTGGCGCCTCGTATCGATCGCAAGAATCTTCTAAAGAAAGTCCTTCGTGTCGGACAATTGCTCCGCATGGACGCCGATGTTATCGGTGAACCACCACCAACAATCACTTGGAAATTGAAAGACCAAGTATTGAAAAATACGGACAGATTGAAGATCGAAAACGAAGACTACAAGACTTCCTTCATATTCAAGAACGTTCAACGCGCTGACGGCGGAACTTACACCGTTACAGCTAAGAACGACTCTGGAGTTGACACTGTCGACATTGAAATCCAAGTTGTCAGCAAGCCATCTAAGCCAAAGGGACCACTCAAAGTATCAGATGTTACCGCGGAAGGAGTTAAGCTCAAATGGGAGCCACCAGAAGATGATGGTGGAGAGCCAGTTACAGGGTATGTTGTCGAGAGAATGGACACAGATACTGGCAGATGGGTTCCTGTTACTACAACAAAAACTCCAGAAGCAGATGTAACCGGATTGAACGAAGGAAAAGATTACCAATTCAGGGTAAAAGCGGTTAATGCCGAAGGAGAATCTGAACCATTAGTCACAGATACACCAACAACCGCCAAGAATCCCTACAACGAACCAGATGCACCTGGTAAACCGACAGTCAAGGATTGGGACCGCAAACATGCCGATCTCAAATGGACAGCACCCAAGAACGATGGCGGAGCACCAATCGAAAAATACATCATCGAAAAGAAAGATCAATTCAGTACAAAATGGATCAAAGCCGCCGAAGTTCCTGGCAACAAGACCGAAGGTGCAGTGCCCGATTTAATAGAAGGCCAAACTTATCAATTCCGTGTACGTGCCGTAAACAAAGGTGGTGAAAGCAAGCCTTCACCACCATCTGACATGATCACCGCCAAAGACAGATTCGTACCTCCAAAGATCGATCGTAGCACACTCAGGGACTTAACTGTGAAAGCCGGACAACACGTCCGACTGGATGTTAAAGTTACCGGTGAACCAGCTCCCACAAAAACGTGGTTCCTCAACAAAGCTCGTGTCGAAAATCGTGATGATGTAACTGCCGAATTCGAAGATTACAGAACAAAACTCATCATCGCCACAGCGGAACGCAAACACACTGGCACTTTAGTTCTTAAAGCTGAAAACAGTTGTGGTAAAGACGAGGCTAGTATCGAAATTAAAGTATTGGACAAACCAAGCAAGCCAGAAGGTCCGTTGAGAGTAAGCGACGTTCACAAAGAGGGTTGCAGCTTGAAATGGAACCCACCACAAGACGATGGTGGTGTACCAATCGACTACTACCAAGTAGAAAAACTGGATATGGATACTGGTCGCTGGATCCCTGCTGGCAAGAGCAAAGAACCAAAGATCGATTTGAATAATTTGGAACCCGGAAAAGAATATAAATTCCGTGTGGCTGCCGTGAATGCCGAAGGAGAATCAGAACCTCTAACAGGAGAACAATCCATTGTTGCTAAAAATCCATTCGGTAAGTAATCACTTTGCAATCGAACGAATAATTCTTTATTTACCGAATTCAATTTTCTGTTTTGCAGACGAACCCGGTGCTCCTGGTACACCTGAGGTTACTGATTGGGACAAAGATCATGTAGATTTAAGATGGACTCCACCAACGAACGATGGTGGATCTCCAATCACTGGCTACGTTATTGAAAAGAGACAGAAAGGATCGCCTAAATGGATGAAAGCTGGAGAAACAGGTCCTCATGACACTAAAGCTACCGTTGATAATTTGGACGAAGGTGTAGAGTACGAATTTAGGGTGAAAGCTGTCAACGCAGCCGGTCCCGGCGAACCTAGTCAAGCGTCCAAATCAGTTATTACTAAACCGAGGAAATTGGCACCCAAAATCGACCGACGCAATCTTAGGAATCTCACCGTTAAAGAAGGTGAACCAATTTACCTCGACATCAAAATTACCGGAGAACCCGCTCCTGATGTACAATGGTACCAAGATGGCAAGATGTTCATTGAATCTGGCGCGAAACATGTCGATAATAAGCCTTACAATTCTAAATTCTACAATGACAAACCAGAACGCAAAGATAGCGGAACTTACAAAATCACAGCTACCAACAAATATGGTTCTGATACTGCCGAAATAGAAATTACTGTAGTTTGTAAGTAACTTTGTCATTATTAAACAATTTTATAGTCTAACAAAATGTATTATTTCAGCTAAGCCCGGTAAACCAGAAGGACCTTTGGAAGTGTCCGACATTCACAAAGATGGATGTACTCTCAAATGGAAGAAACCAAAAGATGATGGTGGTGAACCAATTGAAGGCTATCTTGTCGAAAAACAAGACCCAGAAACAGGAATTTGGCTACCAGTCGCTAAGACTGCAGGTCCTACTCCCGAACTCAAGGTCGATGGATTGATACCCGGCCACGAGTACAAATTCAGAGTGAAGGCACTCAACAAAGAAGGAGAATCTGAACCTCTAGAAACAATAGGAACAATTGTCGCTAAAGATCCTTACACTATTCCATCAGCACCAGGTGCTCCGGAACCAGAAGATTGGTCCGCCAACCATGTCGATCTCAAATGGCCGGAACCAATCTCCGATGGTGGCACTCCTATTACCGGTTACATCATAGAAATGAAGGACAAATACAGCCCCATTTGGGAAAAAGCGTTGGAAACGACCACTCCCAAACCAAACGCAACTATCCATGGTCTCATTGAAGGAAATGAATATCAATTCCGTGTTATTGCTGTTAATAACGCTGGACCTAGTGTTCCATCAGAACCAGGGAAAACATTCGTTGCTAAACCAAGAAACTGTGAGTACCTCTCTAATGCTAATACAACTTTCATTTCATCCAAATGCATTACGGCAATTTGTAGCGGCCCTTTTTGTTATTTGATGTTAAGATATTAAAATTATTAGAATTATTAATTAATATTGTTGGGCGCCAAAA
>JAUIMX010000334.1:0-12796 GCA_033557805.1 Phaenonotum sp. SLE1380
CACTTCGTCACGCTACGCACTACCCCCCTGCCCCCAAAACTGCGTACGAAGTATGTGAACGGCCTCAAAGTATGTTGTCTTGACCGGGGTCGTAAGAAAAATCTTGACTAAAATTGACAAAACACCCTGGCGAAATAATAATAAGCTAAAGGTTGAAACTGCAACATCTGGCCAGTAGAATTTGGTGTGTTTTTTTCCAAGAGATGCTACTCACAGAAAAACTACTAGCTACTAACTGATTTTCAACCAACTATTCAAACGAGCCTGGTAAAATGAATCTTGAATAAACGGTTTAACGGTAGGGAAAAACAAGGGCGCGCAGCGCCCGAGTAAGCTCCGACGAGCGAAGCGAGCCAAAGCATAACCGCATTGGATTTTAGGCGACTTGATTCTAGATTCGATTTGACTGAAACTTCCACATTGTGTAAAACATTGTGAACATTAACATACAGTTGAACTGGTGTTTTTAAATAATTTTCAGTGTATAAACGAGATAGGTTTATACCCAGTATAATTTATACCAGGTTTTTCCCTGCACTTTAAGATTGGCTCTTAGACGTGTTAGTATATGAATCTAGAAATGTTACAAGTATAAACATAATAAAATAATAATATAACTTCATGCCTGCGACTTCTCATTATTCAAGGGTTGGAAATTGATGTTCGTAATAATATAACTTCATGCTTACCTTGACGCTTGCAGTCGGTAGTTTTTTTTGTACGTGTGAAGCGAGTGCTTACGATCACGCGAATGTGCAAACGTTTTGTTTAATCACTGTCGCTCCCATTACCCGATGGCTCTCATTACCCGTCGTTCCCATACGTACGACTCTACGTACGTTTGCAGTGCGCACACTTGATGCGTTTTATATTCGATATTCACCATCGTGGAATCTAGTGGGTAAAAGAATTATATTTAAAAAGTGATTAATTTGGCAAATTCCATCAATTACAGTTGACTTAGGAAATGACTTAACGATTTAATGGTTATATACGAAAAAGAAACATTCGAATACCATACTTATTAGTACCGTATCCGTTCCGACACATGCAAATTAATATTCTTTACATAGATTTCCATTAGGTTATGCCTACTACATCGTTCCGTCTCCGGCCATGCACGACCCGTTCCATGCAATTTCAATCAACCATTATCGGAGAGAATATTTTGCACGCGTATGATCGTGTTTGCTACGCGTATGATAACAAGTATGCTACGCGTATGCTTCTCGCATGATCCTTGTATCATACCCGTTTGTTCCCTATGGGTTCCGCGCATAGTCCGCCTTGTTCGAGTCTCGAACATTCAACGGTTTCAAGTTATTTGCTTGTTCTTGAGCAAAGACGTAATTGAAATTAAGGCTGAACACTTTATACAATGTGTACAGTAATATGAATTGTTGTAGAATTCACGACATTAAAAATATATGACTTACAGTGTTTTTTCCCTCTTCATTCAAAATAATGACGATCATTGCCAACACCCACAACAATAATCTTCTTACAGCTGTATTTATTCAAAGAAAATTTGTAACACGTTTACACCAAAAAATTTTGTGATTTTTTTAACGACATGTCTCCAAGAACTGTGCATCAACCAAAACAGAATAGAAACCGTTCGCAAATGTGTATGCGACGGGTATCATAAGCGTTTCTGATACGAGTAGTATAGTAATAATAATAGTAATCGAAGTGTCATTTTACGTGTCTGAAACGTGCAGGGTACGAGCCTATTATGGTACGGTGTAGTGGACAAAAACCTTGAACGTATCGAGCCTGCAACGTCTCATTATTTAAGGGTTGTACAGTGTTTTACAATCTCTTATTGTAACGTGTTGTTCGTAATCGTACGTTTGCGTACTAACAAGTGATCATTTATTAATTATCGTTCTTCTTGGGTTCAATACAATTTCTAGGAGTTTAATTGTCCTAAAGTTGGTCAAAACCTCTTTAGGTATCTAGCCCTATCGCGGCTCTAAATGACTAAGGAATAACCAACAAACATTTGAAGAATATCAACAAAAGAAGTGCCAATTTGAAGATAACCCACTATCACTTATTGTTGATCATCTCATACTTGATTTCGTAGGAAAACTTATCCAAAGTGCGACCGGCTTGATTGTAAAAATTTAGCTCTAGGCTTATGACAGAACTCAAAGCCAAATAACACGAAAAAATACAAACATTTGGTGTTTCTTGAATCAGGTATATGTGGATTCGGCTCAAATGACATTTGGCAAAAAAAATTCAATATGAGAAGTATAAGGTTTGTTCCCAAAGACACGCTGACGGTTGTCAAACGGTCAGCGCGTCTTTAAGAACAAACCTATAATCGTACTGTTCCTAGTTGAACGTGTTTTTACTGTTGAAAGAATTGGTTATTTATATTCCTTTATTTGTGAAAATAGGAAAAAGTTTCTCCGCATTTGAAAAAAATTATTCAACCCGTAACTACTGACGTTGCGTCTACTGGATACTTCGGGATTTTGTTTTTCTTGTACTGAGTTTATTCCTCGGTTTTATACCTGCAATTTTCAGTACCTTCCCCTTTGCAATAGTAAATCTTTGCCTATAGTGAAAATGGAGAGATTTTTTTACAGAAATAGCACACTTGTCACGGGTGCGTCCGACAGACGCATTATCAGAGCGCTTGTAGACGTCCGTTTCTTTCACCGGACAACGGTCCGGTTTTTTTTGCCGGATCCGCGATGTTGTGTGGCCTATAATGGAGCTATATAGACGCACCGGACGCAGGTCCAATTGTGAATTTACATCTGATGAACGTCCGGTTACCGTCAGCGCGACGGGCATAAGTCCGGCGAAGATAGAGCGATCGCTCGCGTTAGAGCATTAGAGCGCTTGTAGACGTCCGATTTTTAACCGGACATCGGACCGCAAATAATCGGAGATTCTTGTATACGTAAAATTTATTCTGCCGGATTGAAGTTAGGTTCGAGTATTTGAGAGCAATTTATCGACTTACTTTTGAACTCAAAGATAGACGGCACTTATTTCCAAATCCAAGCGATCAATCCGGCGCAGTCTACACAGTTCAATGCAATGGCATGGACGACCGCGCTATCTTCGTCGGACTTATGTCTAGGGCGCCGAAGGTAGCCGGGTGTTCATCCGAAATAAATTTTGTTCGGGCCGGTGTCCAGCGTGTCTACATACATTCAATATAAGCCATTACAACACTGCGAATTCGGGAAAAAACCGGTCCGATGTCCGGGAAAATAATCGGACGTCTACAAGCGCTCTTAGTGTATGTAGATGGTGCCAGACACACCGCGTCGTCTAATCTATTGGATTTTATTCGAGAGCATACATTTTCAAGCACTTTCGGTGGAATATCTTTTATGTATACAAGGATCTCCGTTTAGTTACGGTCCGACGGCCGGTAGAAAAAAACAGACGTCTACAAGGACCAACCGTGTTCAGTTCTCTTATAAGGGAGTTTCCATATTTATTTTTTTATACGCTTACACAATAAAAAGCTTCTAAGATATGTGTTTAAATTATATATTTTGCTAAATAGATTGAGATATGTCTGCTAAAAAAATTTGATTAATATCATTACAGATCCTTGACGAATTTGTCGTATTTTTTTGAAATTGATATATAAAACAATCACAGTTTTTAGCTTACACATTATTGGAATACTTCTTAAGAGATCAAGGAATATAAATAAGAAGTTTCCTTCGAAAAAGAAAAACGTTTTTCAAGGTTTTCTTTTTCGCAATTAAATAAATACGTCCGTCAGACGTATCTGTCTGTGTTTATGGAACAAAATCTGACTACAGTAGTTATGGGTTTAAAAAAATTAAAATTCTTTAGAATGCTCCACAATCGAATATAAATATAGTAATTAGTATGGAAATTTGTCCGTAAAAATTCGTTTGTCCGTTAAATTCGAAAAATAGAAATAATCGAGTAAAAACGGAACACATGATTAAAATTGGGATGAAATTGATGGTAATCTATTTAAAATGCATGTTTCAGCTTAATTTACATTTTTTTGAGCACCCGTTTTCCAATTATAGCCAAATTTTCCGAATTTTGCGTAAATAAACGTATCGCGTGGAGATGTGCTAAACTCGACAGTTAATTTCAAAAATATCTACAAAGGGCCTGAAATTGATGGCAATTTACCTAAAATGAATGTTCCAGCTTGATTTAGGATATTGGTAGTAGTTCCTGTTACCGAATTGAAGCAAATATATTTTGAGCAATTCATTTTTCAGTTCAAATGTTGGTATCCTTGAATCGAGGGTTACTGTACTCAATTTAAGAGTGGTAGTTAGTGATTTTACTGTTTAGTAGTTGGTGAAATTTCTTTTTTTTTACTCAACTTATTTCTGAATATATAATTGTGAAGGGCACACTTGATACTGCGTATAGGAGAAAGAAAATTTTAAAGTTACTAGTTTCTATCGAAATCAACTTATACTCGCTTTATGTTTTATCAATGTTTTTCAACAAACTCTAAAATTTCCATAACGATCTTTTCGTATTTATAATTCCATTTTAAACTCGGAATTATCAGTAATTTGACCTTTGTGTACTTGCTAAAATTATGTCTACCTAATTATGATATATCATACAAAATTAAAAGGCCAGTTTTCGCATATTGCTATGTATTTATGGTTGTACCATTAACACCACACATTAGCAACAATATGTATCCATTTACCACAAAAATTGTAATCCCACTCAATTTAGTTGTAGTCCAACTAATTAAATTCAGTTTTAAGAACATTTTAGATAAAGCGAGCAGATATTGTTAATACGTTTATAAAGAAGCCTATTGTGGATAAATTATCTTTCGGAGAAATTTTTCCCAGTTGCCTTCCTTATTCTTGAATCTGAAATGAATGGATGTTTCTCAAAAATTGTTTTATATCTATAAGATAACTCATATCTGTAAAAAGATAAGATTTCAAAATAGTTTAACGTTACCTGCTTGCTTCAGGTTATTGCAGTAGTTCTGAATTTAAATCAAACCAAATCGAGTGCGATTCTGTTTTCATTATTGACCGTCCCTTACTTTATTGTTAGAAATTAACTTTATTCATTCACGTGTTGGTTTAGTTTTTCATACACTTTAATCCTTGTGTGATTTGACAAATGCTAACACAAGCTGTTATTACAGGTTTTTAACAGCCATGTGCCTCCCCCGGATACATACAGATCAAAGGTTTATATCAAAAAATATTATTTATTGTACTCCTCTAACGCTTGTAGCATGTAGCATGACTTCCTACTAATAATTAGTGCTTGTAGTCCACCACTATTTCGTACAAAGATCGCTTCAAAACCTTTACTTAATGAATATTGTATTTTGCAGAAAACGGATAGCCTTAGTAAACTTTATGAAATGGACGACAGTCCCGAGCGAAGAGCTTGGCTCGACAAACTCCTGGCGTTCATGGAAGAAAGGAGATCACCTATAACTACTTGCCCAACAATATCGAAAAATCCTCTCGATCTTTTTAGGTTGTACGTTTTTGTGAAAGAACGTGGTGGTTTTATGGAGGTTTGTATTGCCCAAAAATTTTTATTTTGAACCATTCTACTATTCTTTTATTTCCAGGTTACGAAAAACAAGACTTGGAAAGACATCGCTGGTATGTTGGGTATTGGAGCAAGCTCTAGTGCAGCTTATACCCTGAGGAAGCATTATACCAAAAATCTGTTAGCGTACGAATGCCAATTTGACAGAGGAGGGATTGATCCTCAGCCTATTATCAACCAAGTGGAAGCTAGCTCAAAAAAGAAGGGTGCTAAAGCTGCATCGGTACCGTCTCCAGGATCTTCCAATTCTCAAGATTCATTTCCTGCTCCTGGATCAGGCGGTGCCTCTATGGATGGGTATGGTAATTATGGTTATCCACCAGGTAATCCAGATTACAACGCATCTTCCCAGAGGCCATCCTCGCAAGCTAACGCACCATCTCCACATGGAGGTAAGCGTTTGGAAAATTATCATTAACCAAACAAGATAGCACTAATTCCAGTTTGAATTTGTTCAAATATGAAAAAATAATATTGGTGAGATATCACACTTCAAATTATCAAATGAGCTTTACAAACACTACTATAAAATAGCAATTAGTTTAAATTATCATCGAATTCATTCAGGCTACTCATTTTAATTGAATTTTTGTTTATCGTTGTGGGTAGACATCTGAATTAGTGTTCAATAATTTACCCACATAATAATCTTACCAACTAGGTGATTTATAAAAGAAATTGTTTTTCAAATAATCATATGGTTGACAGAAAAACTGACACCTGTTTTTGTTTTATTTTTATTGTGTTAGTACATATGTTGACCACTTCACTAAGCATTGAATTCCACAATGATTTCAGAAAATGTTGTATCTAGCTCTACGGATTTTATTGAAAGTAATAGTGCATTTTGAGGTGCCGTACAATTAATTAACAACTCTATATTTTTTGTAGGATCAACAGGAACAAATCATTTGGGGAATTCAGCTCCTGGTGGTCCAAACCCAGCTGGTGGAGGTGGGGACAACGTAAGTGTATCGAATCCGTTTGATGATGTGTCCCCAAGTCCACCTCCAAGGGGTGGCCCATTTCCCGCTACTCCACACCCTCCATATCCAGGAAATAATCCTCCAAGACCAGCGGGACAAGGATATAGTGGTCAAACTGGGTATAGCCAGTATCCAGGACCTGGGCCAGGTGCTCCTCCAGATCAGTATTCGCCATATCCAGGAAATTCTGGATATATGCCTACTAGACCTGTTTATCCAGGGTATTCCGGGGATGCAAACGCGCCTCCAGCTAGCCCCAGTAATACACAGTGTGCACCTCCTGCAGGTCAAGATCCTTATAATCGGTATGGGATGGCAGGTGCCGCGCCTGGTGCAGGGTATACACCTGCCCGACCTCCTTATACTGGTACTCAACCTGGTGCTACTGGACCACCAGCGACTTCTCAACCTCCGGCAGGCCCTTATCCTACGCAACAAGATTATTATAGGCCTGATCAGGTAATACTTCTTTCTAAACTCCAAAAAACTGTTCTTCAATCATCAACAAGTATTATTTTTCTTTCTCTTCTTATTAGGTTTTGGTTTGTTTACATTTTATTATAAATGTTATGTACTTATAGACTTATCCTAATCAACAGCCTGGTACTACAACAGCATCTGGCGGATATCCCGGTGGACCACCACCAAGCAAAAATATGCCTCCTCCTGCTCAACCAAGGCGACATCCCGATTTTGCAAAAGACCAGCAATCTTATCCACAGTATAGTCAACAACGACCACAAATGTATGGTAAGTGTCAATAACTTTCTAGATATGTTTTGCAAAACGTGGTTTACTACTTATTGTTGATTATATCCGTTGTTTTAGTACTTTCGGTACAAACAATGTGAGTAATGAAAACAACTTGTACTCTGATTCATACAGAGTAACTTAATTACCAGTTGAATCATTGTATTGAAAAATGGAAAACAAATAGATAACCAAAGTTGAATTTTGTAACACCTTTTATTGTTTTAATATCACCTGACAACTTATAAATCAAAATTCAATAAAATTAAAATCGAAATTCAATAAAATTATATAAAAGTCTTTGTGAGATTTTTAGTTCTATATTACCCAATCAACCTTTCACAAATACTGTTTCAAAACAGTTTTTTAACAAAGCTGAATAGAATGAATATCCAATATGTTTTATGTATTGAAATGCAGCTATACAAATATGTTTTCAAATGTCATTTTACTATGATTTCCACGTTCGCGAATTCTCTGCTGCAATGCAAATAACTTGAAATTCAATATTTTTACCTTATTTCACAGTCTAATAAGATGCTTTGGGCAATGAGATACTTGATAAACTTTGGAAGTATTTTACAAGAAAAAGTCCTGCTGGTTGATTCATTCATTTTTGAATCTGATTTGTTCAACAATATCTAGTTCACTCTTACTACTAATGTTTGTTTTAATTTGAATGAATTATCTCAATGCTACACTGCTCTTTTTATCCATGATGAATCGGTTTAGCAAATTTAACAAAGCATTGAATACTTCGTCGTTTATATTTTCTATTATCACTTACCAATAATTTTTCCTCTGTATAGTTTCAACTAATCTTTTTATAAAATAATTTTTGTTGAAGGTGGATGGCCAAACAATAACCAATCTGGTGGACAGTATCGTGGTCCAGGAGCACCGCCTCCAGCAAATCAACAATGGAATCAAGGTGCTAGACCAGCCGGACAGTGGGAGAGGTATCCTGCTGGTTCACAAGGCTACCAACCACCACAATCGGGGCAACAGCAGTGGTCTCCTATGCCTACGCCAGGTGTTAGTCAAAATCCTCCTCTTCGGCCACCTATGGGCCCCAGGCCAGGAAAGCCTTTCAACATGTTACCCCCAACCAGTGGGAAACCATCTCAACCTCCTGCAACTGCGAGTGGATCTTACTCACAGGGCCAATTACCGAAGAGGGAAATAACTTTTCCTCCGGACAGCGTGGAAGCAACATTACCTGTCTTGTATAGGAGGAAGCGTATGTGTAGAGCCGATCTGGGACCTATCGACGCCTGGCGTTTGGTTATGAGCTTGCGTTCTGGATTACTAGCAGAAAGTTGCTACGCTCTAGATGTGCTCAACGTTTTATTATTTGACGATACTTCAGTCGCTTATTTCGGTCTCAGTCAATGGCCCGGCCTATTAGATCTTCTGCTCGAACATTTCCTCAGAAGTCTGTCGGACATGTTCGAAGAAACTTTTGTTAGTGAGAAAGATAATGGTGAAGTTGACTTAGGTGGGTTCACAAAGCCCATAGATCCTGAATCAAAATCAGTTTTGTTATCGAAGACAACAAATTTTTCACTTGTATCTAGGAAAGGGATCCCCGTAAAATTTGTCGAACGAAATGATGACATTTTCATACAGGATCATTTAAAAGACTGGGACACGAAAGGAGATGCGGCTGGCATAAATGTCTTGGATGAAGTTGTGATGGACCCTTGGTATATTCAAGCTAGTTATATTTTGCCCACTTTCAAAGCAGAGTTTGGACGAATTCCTTTCAACAAGAAAGCAGAAGACAAGCACGAGGAGAAAAGTCCGCCTTTGGAAGAACCCGAACCACACAGGACGCCGCCTCCCGAAGAAGTGCGATCCACGAATACTAAACTAAGTGACAAAAAACGTAGGACAAAAACCTTAAGTGATGTGATATCTCGAATTAAAAAAGATTCATCGGAAGGTAGTAACGACTCGCTCGCCTTAGAGATCAAAAAGAAAGTGAAGACTGAACCAAGTGAAAAACTGAACTGTGAAGAACAGACCAGTGTAGATCTGAATACTAGTGTAAATGGTGAATGTAGTGTGAGTAGTAGTAATAATAGTGTTCGCGATCCAGCTGCAACACTAAAAAGGCGACGCATGTCAGACTATGAAGATGAAGCTTACACACGTGATGAAGCAAGTTTGGTACTGCTCACAGAAAGTCATAATTGTATTGGGAAGCGCTGCGTGTGCATATCCAACATACTCCGCAGTCTCACATTTATTCCAGGCAATGAGGGGGAATTTGCTCGAAGTTCTACATTCTTAGGTCTAGTAGGAAAGTTACTGCTGCTGCATCATGACCATCCGCTACGAATGCAAAAGACTCACAATTATGATCGTGAGGTATGTGATGTATGTATACCAAATTTTTTAATTTTACCATATAGTTCTTTTACAAGAATATATTAATTACTAGGTGTTTGATTGTTTTTACAAATGATATTATTTTAATTACAGGAGGATGCAGACTCTTGCAGCAGTTTACAGGGTGAAAACGAATGGTGGTGGGATTTCTTACTGCAAATACGCGAGAACATGTTAGTATCTATAGCGAACATTTCTGGTCAAATAGATCTAGATCAATATCCCGAGCAAGTGGCAAGACCCCTACTGGATGGATTACTTCATTGGGCCATATGCCCGTCTGCACAAGGACAAGATCCTTTCCCTTCGGCAGGACCATCGTCGTTATTATCACCGCAACGCTTAGCTCTAGAGGCCCTTTGTAAATTATGTGTGACAAACAACAATGTGGACCTTGTTATAGCCACGCCACCGTATTCTAGACTAGAAAGATTGTGTGCGGTACTCACGAAACATCTGTGTAGGTCAGAAGATCAAGTTCTTCGAGAATTTTCCATAAATTTGTTGCATTATATGGCAGCTGCAGATTCGGCGATGGCAAGAATTGTTGCGACGCAACAACCTTGTGTATCGTTGTTGGTTGCATTTATCGAACAAGCCGAACAAAGTGCTCTTGGTGTTGCGAATCAACATGGAATCGGTGCTTTAAGAGAAAATCCGGACTCGATGGGCACAAGTTTGGATATGCTTAGAAGAGCAGCTTCGACCTTAGTATTTTTAGCGGAACATCCCGACAACAGGGCTCTTCTAGTACAACAGGAGTCTCGCTTACTTGCCCTTGTGATGAGCCAGATATTAGACCAACAAGTGGCACTGCTGCTATCCAAAGTATTGTATAAGATTTCCCACAGCTAATTCATCCCCTTGTAGATATTTTGCGGCCTTGGACTGGTGTACAGACAGACTATATTATTATGTATAGCGTGATTATTTCTTAACTTTACCATGAATTGAAAATGATACGAAAATATAAATTGATTAATTTGAATAGTGGAATGTGTGATTGCAAGTGGGAATGGTGCGTGGTGGTGCGGTGGTGCTTATTAGTGACCCGAAATGCGAAAAAACAAACATTTTTTGCAGACCGGACTAGACAAGAGAAAGTGGGGATCTGGATCTCTACTAGATAAATGAAAATCCATTTAGTGTAATCCATGTACCATTTTGTAAATTAAGCAACATACGTCTTTCTGGAAATGTTAAACAATTCATGTTACTTATGTATTTATTATTTTAATTATAGAGTACAGTAGTACTGTAGCTCTTGAGTTGCCTGGTCTGGTGGTTATTCCCTTTACTTTCCTGAGCACCTCAGTTCTCTCTTTTCATGTTTGGTATTACTGTGCGAATGCTTTATATATGTCACATAATTATTATAATTAAATAAATGTACAAAGGAAGTATCGAAAGTGGTGTTTTTATACAAGTTTTAATTTTCTATGTACGATTAGAATGTTTTATACACCCCATTTTTAGCTGTTACATACATTCAAATTAAACTAAACTAAACTGTTTTATGAAGATGCAAATGTGGACTCCTTACGAGCAAAAAAATGTAGAATGCAGTCGTGCTATAGAACTCCAGTGTAGTTTAAAATATGTGGTGATATTTTTCTGGCTGTAGGTATAATCCATCTTATGTATGATTGCATAATGTAAGTTAAGTAAATGCTAAATATATTCAGATCTTTTACTTAATGTCTCATACCCTGTTTTCAAACTCGTCTATTTTCAATTTAATGTTTTAGTAAATAGACTGTAAATTGAACCCATTTCAAAATATTATTGACTATTCAGTTGTTAACATAATTTTGCAATAAAGATTTAATCTTAAATAAAACAGTGTCATCTTAATATACATTCTGTATTATATTTTGTGTTTTTTTTTTTATTTAAGTAAAACGTTACAGTAAATTAACGTTGAGTTTGTTTTATATCATTTTCCATTAACGTTTCAATTTAGATTTTAAGTTAAATCTTTAATCTGGGGGAGGTTTTAGTTATAAGAGTCACAGTGTTTTGGAAAGATAAATTTTAACCAATTTTGTTACATGAAAAGATTGATTTACATGTGGTTATGAAAATAACTTACGTTGGTTGATTAATTTTGGTGAAATTGAGTTCCACATCATCAGGTGTTACATTTGATTTGTCAATTATTATATTTGAAGTTGAGAAAATGTTTAGAGACAATTGAAAGTTTGAATGGCATTTCCATCGTGGTTTAGATTGAAAATAGTGATCTCATAGGTGGATTCGATATTTATTATATCATTCCTCTTGCTTTCTTTTTATTGGGTAAGTATATGAACTTTCATGATTATGACTGTATCTATACAACAAATTGCTCGAAGAATACTTTACTCGAGTCCCTATCTGGGAAAATTGACGATGTTAACTAATTTTTTGAAAAATTTCAAATTCTAACAATAAATAATACAAATGTTATTGCTATAATTTCACTATCACTGCTACTTTAATTCAAGTAAAAAGAAAGTACGTTCTCAGATATTGAATTTCCAATGTTCTGAATTATACTAAAGAATAACAACTATTAGATCCATATTATTTGACATTTAATTATGAATTATTTTTGAAAGAATATTGAAAATTCGGATGCACAATAACTGATTCTAATTTTCAGTTATGGAGACTTCGGTTTCAAATAAAATCATGAGCATTTAATTCTGTTTGCTCGTAAAAACATCGATTATCCATACCATCTTCTACTTGGCAGTTGAAATTAATAAGTACGGATTTCATAATAGGGGAGATGGAGGTGTAATGGGAGTCACAGGGTGATGGTGGTCAATTCAAAATAGACTAAACGAAAACCATTTCAGAATACATCTATATTGCATGAAATGCGCATGAGAACCTCTTTTTCGCAACCATCCATTACTGACCGCTAGTAGTGCCCACATAATCGGGAGAAACACATATGTCATTTCTTTGATTTTGATATAAATTTTTCGGAATAACAGACTGTGCCCCAAGTACGAATATTAGTGATTTTGGCTCAGGTAAAGATTAGCACAACATGAATTTACCAAAAATTCTAATGGGAATAGTAAGTTCAGGTTATTTGAGAA
>JAUIMX010000335.1:0-12794 GCA_033557805.1 Phaenonotum sp. SLE1380
GGATCGAATACACTTCCGTTGCGTTCTATGAATAATTGGGAAACATTTCTTTGATTTGATTGTGTTTCTCATGTCCCGCATGACCGTGTAATGTCTGATTGCACTTATCAACAATTCCGTAATACCACACATGATGCGCTGTATGCACCAAAAGGTAGGCATCGACTGTCAGTCGTTCGCGTCTAATTCGCGTGGAACCGCGCGAAAAAGCAAATATTTTGATTCTCTCGCCGCGTCTAATTCGCGTGGAACCAACGCGACTAGTGGCTAATCGCTTACCTAGGACGGTTCTATTTACACACATGTATTTGATATAAGGGAGTTTTTGCGCACCGTTTGCAGTGCTACCGTAAATTGTAGGCGTTGTGTTTTTTTTTCTCCAAGATCAGTCCGAACCCTAAGATTTTTATAACCACAAACAAATAATAATGTTCATAATTGCAAATTGCCTTGCACTGCATTTTATTAAGCTGTTGTAAATCCCGCTGCCATTTCAATCTGGTTTGCGTTGCCAACTCTGAAACCTACTACTTATAAAGTGCGAATTCCCTGTTAGCGTGTCCACGGTGAGCCTCCGATAAGCGAGCGAGGTTCCCGTGGCTCCGAGGCTTCCCGTAACGTATGCATGACCGTCCGCATGCGCAGTAGGAAAAAGCGTGACGTCAGGCGTTACCGTAAGTAGCCAAACGGCGCGCAAAAACTCCCAATATTCGCTTCACCCGCACCGTTTCGCTTCGCGTCGCCCAGGTAGGACGGAGCGTTACAAAGAAAAAATTTCATTCTACCAGAAAATTGTACTGCGTATAAAATCTTCATCCCTTCACATAATAGAAGAATCACTAATTATATTTTTGATAACCCATTCACAATGTAACTATCAACATCCAATATTGAGATATGAGCAACCTGTATGAATTCAAATTCAGAATTAGTCATGGAGTTGTTAGTGAAAGCTCAATTGTTGGTAGAATGAATATCAAAATTTGGATACAAATATGCACAAACTGAAATAAATAAATCCCGCAAACTGAAATAAATAAATCTAGAATCAAGTCGCCTAAAATGCAATGCGGTTATGCTTTGGCTCGCTTCGCTCGCCAAAGCTAACTCGGGCGCTGCGCGCCCTCGTGTTTTCCTACTGTCAAACCGTTCATTCAGAACACATTCTATACAGGGTGAACAATTTATGGCGCCTCGGAAGATAGTGCCTTAACGCTTCACTGTACAGAAAAATTGTAAGAACAAAATACATGGTGATTCAAAATTAGTTACCGAAACTTTAACTGGTAAATTTATGTACTCCATTCACCGCCCGTCGGTGGTTTTCAAGTATTGTTCTCTCTTGAAAACAATCCAGGGGATCCCTTTTATACTAAGCAAACACCGGAGATGGCCTCTGACCTGTATGCAAAAATTGTATAAAAATAACAGTAAGAATGTAGTTTTGCAAAGTTTGGCTAGTAAAAAACGTAAACTTTCCTTTCTTTTCTGACATTATTTTTGTTTTATTCAAAATGAGGCGTTTTGTCACTTTAATAGATAGACTGTTCCCGAAAATTTATACCTGAAAAGACGGCCTGGTTTGCTCCACATCTAGCTACAGGGGGTGCTGTTTACGGCAAACTTTCAAATTAAATGCCTGTTATCTTCACGCTGTGAGATGGCCTCCAGTATGGTATAGTTTCTGGTCTACAATACCAATGTTTCCAAATAAGTTTTAATTTAGAGAAAATTTGGAAAATTTTGATTTTAAAATTTAAATTTTTTAATAATAGTAATCCTCATTTCGGGTAATTTCTAATCATACTTTCAATTTTCGCTAACTAATTTTGAATCACCCTGTATTACATTTTTTTCCAATTAGTTTCAAATATACGTCGATTAATACCGAACTAGTACCCAACTCAATTTTTTAAAATGGGAACCTCTATACATATTTTATTCAAAATTTGGATTCTCTATCTAGAACTTTATAGGAAACACTAGTGGTCTAAAGTTGACCGTTTTCGAGATATTTCATATTTATTGGGGTTCTTTTGTCCTTTACAAGGTGGCTGAAGTTGTGAAGGTTCAATAAATGAAAAAGAAGATGTACTTCCTTGTAGATTATATTAATCATGTGCCGAAACATGTAATCTTTTTGATTAATACGAGTATAATCTACAAGGAACTACATCCTCTTTTTCATTTATTGAACCTTCACAACATATGTATTTCATGTTTTTTTAGAAAATTTTTAATTTGCAGGCATTATTTTGTTTTATTATAACGCCCACATTTGGACTAGGAAAGAAATAGTTCAGAATAGCATGAGTACTAAGCCGTCATTTTTCAAAATAGCGTCGTACAGTGCAGTTGAATTTCTAATTTTTCAAAGCACGTTAAATTGAAAATCTCAAATTGGACACCCTGTATAAAATAAATATTATTGTGTCATCATATCAGGTGTTCTGAGAGCTTCCATTTTTGTTGAAGCTTCTCTATACCTATCTTTTGAATTTAGCAAATTAACATGGGTTTTGTGAAAAACAATTATTTTTCAAGGTGGTTTTCATAGTGTGCCATGGAAACTATATTTCAAATAGATTTCTCTTCATATTCCAAAAAAAGAAGATGCTTATAGCAACAAGTATTTACCATCAATATTGAGAAAAAAACGCGAGGAAATAATTTTGTTCTCATCTTATGGAAAACCTGTAAAAATCCACAAAATCAAAAAATTATTGGCATGTCAAAAATATGCTATAAAATTATTTGCCCATTTTTTACCAAATATTTATTTATTGCTTCTTTGTTTAAAATATGTAAAGCCATATTTTTGGAACATTGTTTCTATGGCACACTATGAAAACAACCTTGAAAAATAGTTAATTTCACAAAATCGTGAGTTCAGTTTATATCGGTTAGATATACAGCATAATTCCTAACCCGTGGAGCTAAACTCTAAAGATATTATAGGTATAGGAAAGCTTCAACAAAAATGGAAGCTTTCAGAACACCTGATATGATGACACAATAATATTTAGGGTGTTTCATTTGAAATTTTCAAGTTAACGAGCTTTGAAAAATTTGAAATTCAACTGTACGACGCTATTTTGGAAAATGACGGTTTAGTACTTATGCCATTCTGAACTACAGACTCTTCTTAAGTTTTCATGAAAAAACATTTTCCTTTCCTATTCTCTATGTGGGCGTTTCAAGAAAACAAAGTAATGCCAGCAAATTCAAAATTTTCTAAAAAATACAAAATATCTCGAAAACGGTCAACTTTAGGCCACTAGTGTTTCAGATAAAGTTACATTATGATAGAGAATTCAAATTTTGAATAAAATAGGAGGGTTTCCATTTAAAAAAACTGAGTTGGATACTGGTTCGGTATTAATGGAACAGCCTGTATAGTTGAAATTAATTTAGAAAAATTATACTCTTAGATTTAAAAATATTTTGTACTTACAATTTTTCTGTGAAGTGAAGCGTTAAGGCACTATCTTCCGATGCGCCATAAATTGTCCACCCTGTATATACGCAGAAAGCCGAGACAAGCAAATATTTTAGTTATGGGGGCAAATCATATCAGTTTTACCACAAACATGTTTGTAATTTTACTAAATTATTTGAAAAAAATATCGTTTGAACGAAGAAGTTCGGTGAGCAGGTGGAGAGAGCAGCCCGCGAAACCGTATATTCATCGTATGAACGTCAGTAGGTTATTTTATTTTTTCTGCTCTATATGGTGGCGAGGTGTACCTACTTACAGGATGACCTTATTAAACATCGCCGTAGAGTGGAGAAGGCGTCTGCCAACCAGCGTCACTCAGCTTGTGTGTAAGGTATGTTCATATTTCCGGACTCCATAAATAAATCTCAAGCAAGCATTTTAAGTTTTCTGAATACCATATGAGTCATACGTCAAAGACCACAGCAACGTAATAATTGAAGTGTATGGATTTTGCAATTTTCATGTATTTTAGGACACCAGAGGTATAGATAGCAAATAGCAATGGGTCCAAAATCGATCCCTGTGGGACACCAGAGTTGACAGGTTAGAATGATGAAATGCCACTATCAATTCTTACAGATTGCTTTTTATTGAATAAATAATTACTACAAAGCTCAAATGCGTTATTGTGTAAATCTACAAGAAGCTTATGGTTGACCATATCAAACGCCTTAGTGTAATCTAAGGAAATAAAAACTGAACACAAATTATTAAACATAGCACGTATTATATCATCAAAGATCTTAGAAAACGCAGTGGCGCAGCTGTAGTTCTTCCGAAAAACCCGATTGCGTGCTTGGACGAATATTGTGATGTCCAACGTAATGAAAAAGTTGTTCAGCCATATATTTTTCTGTTATTTCTGATAATACAGAGTATGCTTATGGACCTCAGATCTAAAAACTGACACGGATTTAAATACTAAGGTAGGGGTGAAACTACTATATTTTCCATTAACTGGGAAACACATTAATATAGAAAAATTGATAATCCATCATCACCAAATGACTGGGACTTAATATCCATCAGAATTTTTAAAACTTCATTTTCATTTTTCATCAACTTGGAAATTGGAATACGTCGAAAGTATCCACCCTGTACTCTATGAACAAGAGTTCAACTCATTGAAATTGAGTTGATATTAAAAATGAAAACTTCCCTTCAAAGTAGTTCAGCAAGGATAATTTGTAGCTAGGTCTAGGGCTAGGGGTGGATATCGTACGCACCCTAGCCATGAAAAACAGTTTCCCACAAGTATTAAGTCCGCCATATTATATTTTATAAGAGTTCATCTCAATAAACAGAGATTTGAATTGATGCACCACTAAGCAGGTCGTCTGTTTTACAAAAGATAACAGAAGCGGGCGAGCAAACTGTGCCTTATGATCACTTCGTGTAGGAGCCTAGAACGGGATTATTTTGGGGCATATTAATAAAGTCATAACGTGGCATTATGGGCCTGCACTTTATAAGGATTATCATTAAACAATGCTCCGCGTGAAACACAGTTTATGGTTTGTATGTTTATTAAGGGGGAGTATATAAAACGTTTAGTTGGGTGAAACGAGTAAAGAGGCTTAATTTTTTCTTTGGTTGCTTACTTTTATTATTGTTTGTTTGAGTAGGAAAGAAATCTAGTGGGTAATTATGACCTTCTTTATTCAGAGAATCAGTGCCGTATTTGGAAGAATTGGTGTTAGTTGATTGAAATTTTGATAAACATACTCATTAGAAATTTTCAGTGAGCAACTCAGGGATGAAGTGTTATTTTGGGTGAAGACCATTTCTAATTGTTGACGTGTTGGTTCTGTATTTAGACATTTTTCACTATGGAAAAACAATAAGAAACATATCAAAATCATTCAACATACAATGAATGTAATATGTTCAAACCTGAAATTACCTGTCTGATATTGTAATTCTAAATCTAAGAATTTATGCAAATTTTCTAATAAATAACACCGCACACGTCACAAATGATATCGTTTCATGAGTGTTAATATTTTTTCATCAGTTTTCAAATTCTTCATGTTGAACAAATAATAAGTTTTGTCACTTTTCGAATTTATATTTCTTTTTATTTCAAAATTGTATGTAATAAAAATAGGGGTGTGCTATTAAAAAAATCAACCCTTGATGATTTGAGTACTTTCGGACAAATAACTTTTATAATAACATTTTTTTGATAAAACGAATATTAATAGAGATATTTGCCTGTACTCGGACTTTTGGGACACAGTGTTCGGATGAAGTTACTTTAGTTTTCAATGCAGAATCAAAATATGTAAAAATATATAGGGTGTTCTATTTAAAATAAAAAAGTTGACAGTTATTTACGGTTTAACCGGAAGTGGTAGGAAAATGGAAATATTTCATTTTGATAGATCAGATGCTAAAACCCCTACCCAAGTAACAAAATGTGATTGTAAAATGATGATGGGAACCTGGAAAATTTTTAATGAACGGTTTATGTCAGACACCCTGTATTTACTATTTGACCACACTTGACAAAAATAAGGACGGTTATTATATTCTATTAAAGAATAAATGCATAAGTGGATATTAATAGCGAAATTTATTTCAATTTGAGTACGAAAATTTGAGATCTTCCTAATAATAATTCATTGGACAATCGGAAAAAGCAAGGTGAAATGGAGTTTCTACTGGCATCAAGTAGATTTTTGCTGGCAACAAATCGGTCCAAGTGCAAGTTGAAATATTTGGAACTATTTTCATAATCTCATATTGTAAATCAAGAGAGATGGTGGTTAAACTGAAGAATGTTTTTAGCATGTCCATTTTACAATGTAGTGGACAGGGAGCTCCCTTATTGTGAACATACTACTCACCGCTATCTCCTAGAAGAGAATGAGTAGCCATTTGAAATAATTTTTGAGAGAGTGGGATGATGATTGCGTGGCCTAAAGAAATGAAAATGGGTTCGAAATAATTTTTTATTTTCTAACATATTCTCCCGAACGTTCAGTACATTTCGCCAACGATATTTCATAGTTGTCCCGTGAAATTGGGTTTCTTCTGACTGAAAAAAGTTAATCTCAACTATATCTTTGACCTCTTCGTTACTAGAAAATTCTTGACCACCCAAAAAATTTTTGGAGTTTGGAATACATGGAAGTCAGACGGCACTAAATTTGGCGAATTAAAGAACTATTCGCCACATTCAATGCCGTTTTGAATTTTGCGACAGTAACATTATTAGTGTGGGATCGCGCATTGTTGTGATGAAAATTTTTCTCAATAAACCAAGTCTCAATTTTTTAATTTTGCAACTCAATTTTATCGAAAAAGTTAAATAATAGTCACTGTTTTCATCCCAGAAAACTAATGTCGACTGATTATGATATGAGGGCTTCGTTGGAAGCTGAACAGCCCGCTTCCGTCCACTGTTTCGATGTAATGTTGTGTCCAGGGTATAGTAGTGTACACAGGTGTCGGGAATAAAACGGACGGTCGAGCAAAGAATTGACCCTTATTGCCAGATGATGGGCGAGGCCTAGAAATATACCTGAAATCGATGTATCAGTTCTCACTGGTCACTCCGCACGTCGTTTGAGCAGAAGATTTATGGAGTTTTCGCTTGAAATGGTCTATTGACATTTCTACAATAGTTCAGAAATCGCAAAAGGTCCTGAAGGAAGTTATTCACTCAAATCTCGTTCTCAAATGACGTGCTGACTGGCCAGTGAGAACTGATGCATCGATTTCAGGTATATTTCTAGGACTTGGCCATCGTCTGGCAATATGGGTCAATTCTTTGCTCGATCGTCCGTTTTATTTCCGACACCTGTGTACAAGGGTCTCATTCGTTGTGCTAAAGCGCCGAAGAAATCTTTAAATCGTGACTTACAAAATTACTCACTCGCTCTTTTGAGCTGCCCACACTTCAAATTGAGCCGTCGATCCCATATGATCATAGCAAGTATTTTGACCATTATTTATTGCGTAGCAACACTTTGAGCCGGAACGATCTGTGTTCATCAAGAACATTTGGACGACCATATTTGAACTCATTTACTCAATTTTTTTCATCATAGTATGCGAAGGGGAAGAGTCACTCAACACTTACTGATCTCTTCAAATATTTCTATATTTCTCAACCTGTCAATTGTAAAAACTTCATCACAGCACGTTTTTCAAAATTGTCCATTTTGATAATAGGATTAAACATTTTGGATTGCAAAATATTTTGGCAACAAATTACTCAACAGATCACTATCATGAAATTGAAAATAAAATTACATTATTACAAAATGTCACTTTTTTCAAGATCACCTAATACTCTTCCTACTCTCGTTAATATTAGCCAATATTTGCTGTTCAAAAATCAAGGTTATGAGCAAAACTAACGCTAAATTGAACCTTAATTATCAGTTTTTCTTTTTTGTTTTATTCATAATTATTTACCAACTAAATTTGGGCAAAATTTAGCCCAGATGCCCATTGCATCATTATAATTCTAATGTGCGTTCATTTGACTTTTGCTATTCAGCGAAGACAGTTTATGCCACTTCCGGTTGAGTCAAAAGTGCATTCTTCGTAAAAAAACAGTTTTTTGGAGTGTGTAATTCCATTACTTGAATACATGGCAATAGATAATTACAACCAATGGCCACTGGAACCACATAAACTTTTGAAGAATGGATATATTGACTGCTTTCAAAATTTTGATGAAGAAATATTTGTATTCAAGAAATCAATTGTAGTAAAAACAGAAATTTGTGAAAAATAAAATATTAAAAAAAGTATTTGTATTGAAATTAAATAAAATAAAAATTTTAAAATAAAACAATTAAGGTCGTGTGGGTGAGGTGGGAACGATGAAAAAACTCCATTGCAGTCTAACACCGATAATAAATTTACAATTTTCAAAAATTACAAACCGACTTCACTTTGCTTTACTTTGCGAATAAATTCACACGATTGAGTGGTAAAACAACACTAAAAAAAGTAGTATTAGTGTCAAGATCGAATTGAGACAATACTGAACATCATATAAAAAAATAACAATCATATTGTTTGTTCCACTGA
Organism: Phaenonotum sp. SLE1380; assembly: GCA_033557805.1. Taxonomy (NCBI): domain Eukaryota; kingdom Metazoa; phylum Arthropoda; class Insecta; order Coleoptera; family Hydrophilidae; genus Phaenonotum; species Phaenonotum sp. SLE1380. The sequence goes on from JAUIMX010000335.1 coordinate 8,549, forward strand.
TTAAAATATATCTAACAACATAAAAACAAATAAAACATAGTAGTTACCGTTAGGCACGCACAAATAAACATATCCTTACAAAACAATTTTTTTATCAAATTTGTTTACTCAGATTCTTATAGGTTACGAAAGAAACAATAACTTCACAGACATGGAAGACTGGTCTGTGAGAGTCACCACAGAATGTATTTGCATTCAGATAAAAGACACTGAATAGATCTGCCTGTATCATAAACAAATTATTTGTTTAAGGTAACCATCCTTACAAAATTCGAGAAGGGCCAAACGACAAAATCTTCTGTTGACTTAAAAATAAACACTATCACCTTGGAAGATAAAAATGTTTGAACAGGTTTTCCTACCTCTAATTTAGAATAAAAGTTGTTTGTTTTTCACGGGTGTTTTTTCTACAATTTTATTGTTTCCAAAATTTCGAACAAAAATAAAATTGAAAGAAAATAATAAGGTCAAATATTGGAATAGAACCATTATTATAAAAATTAGAAATGAATGTACTATTGTAATTTTACTAACATTAATTATATTATTATTTTACTTGCTTCATTTGTAAAATGCCTATAACAATGTGTAAATTCATAGTTATTTACAGTTTTTTTCTTGTAAATTATAACAGAAATATTTCAACATCGTAATTTTACAATGCTATTTTTTATAATTGTAAATATACATTTTCTTTGTAACTCATCAATGTAAATCATTAGCGACAAAGTAAATAGTAATTGTAATTGTAAATTTACAAACAAATATTTTTACTTTGTAGCTGTTTGTTATTCTTATAACCCCGAAACATGTTAGTGAAAATAAAAGAAAATTACCTTAATCGCTTTGCTTCATCAATAAAAGGTCGCTTCTCCGACTCGCTAAGCAGCTTCCATTCAGCCCCCAGACGTTTCGAAATTTCAGAATTGTGCATCTTCGGATTCTCCTGGGCCATCTTCCTTCTCTGACCTCTTGACCAAACCATAAAGGCATTCATAGGCCGCTTTATGTGCTCGTGAAGCACCGGTTTTGGCGAAGACATTTTTATAAAATTGTAATTGTTTTTTTTTTTTTTAATTAATATTCACTCTACCATTGCCTGGTGTCGTCTGTCACTTGTTTTAAATCGTAGCTAACTGAGATGAGTTAACTGATCGCGGAAGCAGTGATAACGTACTGCCTTCTTTGGGGCAATTGCGCGATGGAATAACTGAAATGTGACTACGACAGTTGTTATCAGGGGTATCCTTCGTTGAGGATGTTTGTCGAAGGGAGGGTGGTGGATTCATGAGCGCTTCTGCGAAAGGGCGGGAGATCCGAGCGAGCTTCAATTCGGTGGAGGGTTTTCAGTCACGTGGGCCGATGTCTTGTAGAGGGGATAGACGCTGTCACTTGTTTAGCACCGCTTACTGATGCATTTTAGTTTGCACATTACATTTCAGGAAATAATTTTCGATATTTGGATACGGAATTAGCTGAAACTTCCTGTTGTTCTTTAAGGTGCATTATTAAATAAATATTTTATTTGCTGGTGGGGGGGAGAGGAGGGGAGTAAATATTTGAAATTTTAATTAGTTTGATAGGGAAATTGTTAATTTGTTATTCCCACCGTGTTCACACCTACGAAAATATGTTTTAGTTATCATTAGTTTAAATTTTTTAAGATATTTAGGGAACAAAACAAAAATTAGTCATCGAATATGGTTTTTTTGTTGCTTGAACCAATTTTTTAGCATTTTTTATGACTTTGACTGACCAAAACATGAAAATTGGAGAAATTATTAAAAAAAAAACACATGTTGCTATATTTTCGAAGACGTCTCACTCTAAAATTATCTGTTTAACGCTACTTGGACACACACCGATATTGGACGGCCGACTTTCATCGGTCGTCTAAATTCCAATAGTGAACCACATGCGGGAATGGAACCTTGCACACACGCCGACCGCCGATGAAATGCCGACCGCCGATGAAATGCCGACCAATGCAGTATTGGAAGTAGTAGCATACTTGACTAAATACACGCTTGCACACGCATTTCACCGATAAAATATCGACCGATATTGGACGGCCGATTTTTTATCGGTCGTCCAAATTCCGGTAGTGAACCACATGCGGGAATGGAATCTTGCACACACGCCGACCGCCGATAAAATGCCGGCCAATGCAGTATTGGAAGTAGTGGCGTACGTGACTACATACACGCTTGCACACGCACTTCACCGATAAAATATCGACCGAAATTTTACCGGCCGTCCAATATCGGTGTGTGTGCAAGTAGCGTTACATTGTTAATTTTTATAAATTCATTTTTCATTTTAATTCATTTTGAATATTTTGATTTGATTTTGAATTGTAAATATCTATTAACTTTGTATGCAATGTTATTCCATTCTTTTAATATTTTGCAGATGATTTTTTTTCTTAATTCAATGCCCGCATACCGTGACATAATTCAAGCATTTGGTTGGTCATACAATTTATTTTTTATGTAAGGTAATAAATAGAAGTCATTTGGTATCAAATCAGAACTGTACTGCGAATGGCCCACTAATTTTGTATTTTTGCTGGTGGTTTGTAGCACCGGATTAAGCGTTGAAAATACCAAAAAAGTGTTTGGTATTAAATAACACAAAATATTTTAATATATTCTATTCTCACCGATAAGGTTATTCTAATAAGTTGCAAAATAGAAGAAAATGTGCGTCCTTATCTTTGTTATCTCTTTTAAGCAACACGTTTCGCCCATGGGGTGTCTTCAGGCTTCTACAATAAAACATCACAAATCATTAATATTTTAAAAATTATTCTAAAATTTTGCTAAAATATCAACATCAAAACTATTTTCAGTGTATTAAAATTAAATGGACACTACAACGTGACACTTACTAGTGGTCAAATTAGTTTTCGTGAATGATTCCTGTCCTGTGAAACTTCCTACGCATCGCATACAATTGTTAAAAATTTTTTTAAATTTCCTTTAACTTGATTAAACTTGCTCTCCTCAAAATTTATTAATGATGATCAACAAAATCCTCCTGCTCGTATCAATTTGTCAATGTCAAATTCACCGCCTTTCTCGGTATGGCAACTAGCATGAATACCGAAGGTCTCTCCTTCTTCAGGCACTCTTCAGTAGATTGAAATGTTTTACAATAAAAAGATTATTATTTTCACTAATTTTTACAATCATCAATGATTCTAAGCTTCCATTTTTTCTTTTTTTTCTTCTTTTTGTGGATAACAATGACAGAAATTTCTACCCGAAGAAGGGAGGGCTAATCCTCTCGACAGGAAAATGCCTTGTTCTATCCTATTGAAACTAATAAAATATACAGTAAAAACGTTTCTGTAATTTTACAGCTACATAGCTGGCAACTGATAACCAGCTATGTAACAGTAATTTCACATATGAAATATAATTTTTCCAACTCTCAGAGTTCGACTTGTAAATTTACAATCCGTGATTTTTGAAGTTGTAACTTTATATTTTGGGTTGTAGACATTTCCATTCTTGTCTGTAAAAAAACAATCCATGATTTATGATATATGTGTAAAAACGTTATTTTGCAGCAACAAACGTTATTCGATTAAAAGTGTGAAATAGAAAAATGTGAATTTACAGTAATTTTGCGAGAATACCTATTACTTCTGTTTTGGTAATTGTAATCGCATTAATGTGATTTTACATAAATATATGTGATAATAAAATCATTTTCTGTTATTTTACAATGAGTTTTAGTGATATTCCATTAAATATGGAAAATTCATTATCACCATGTAAAAATTACATATTTTTCTGTGAATTTACCGTATATATGTGTAAAAACGTCAATTTTCAGCTATAGTATTGTAAAATTACATTTTTACTAGACTTTCTGTAATATTTTACAGCTCTCCAAATGGAATTCGTACTCTAAATGTTGTGACTGTTCCCACGTTGAAAAAATGTGACGCGATGACGCTACAGTTGTCCTTTCTGAACTTTTCTATAGCAACCTACGAAGTGTAGGAGGAAGAGCAACGCAGCGGATACTGATCTAAACGAGTAAAAGATTTAACACTTTCTAAAGGCCAATCGGGGTTATTCTGCACAAACCCTGTTAAAATTAACAACACCGTTAAAATTTAACTTATAACGGACCCGTTAAATCAGTTCCTTTAAAAATAATTCTGTAACAAAAATTTAAACGGAACCGTTATACGATATCATTTTAACGGTCTGTTAAAATGCAATGGCCGAGT
>JAUIMX010000336.1:0-12793 GCA_033557805.1 Phaenonotum sp. SLE1380
TACATAGGCCAGACAAAGCAACACTTGGAAAAAAGAATTAACCAACACATAAACGACTGTAAACCGAATAGACAACATAAAGCAAGCAACACAGCATTGGCCACCCATCACTTTGTTTGCGGGCATAATTTTGATTTTACGTTGGATAATGTAGAAATGCTAGATACAGAGGTAAATTTTGATTTTACGTTGGATAATGTAGAAATACTAGATACAGAGGTAAATTTAAATAAAAGACTAACGGGCGAGGCGCTACAGATTATGAAGCGGGAGTCCGTTAATAGAAGAACAGATACAGAACATATAAATGCAAGATATATCCCCTTTGCTAAAGCAGATAGAACAAAACGTAATTAATGTTAACTTGAATTGGAATTAAATTGAATCTGCCGTCATCTGTTGCAGGAGTCTGGTACTAAATTGACAAGTAACTTAAAATGAAGAGCAGTACTGTTGAAGAGATTGAAATTGTTTTTTAAAAAAGGTGAAATAAAGAATATACGCAAAAGAAAATCCTACCACTTGATGCTACTGACAGAAAGCGCAATAACAATAATTAGTGCAAGGTTACATAGAACCGAGTTCGTATTGATTAAGACGCGAAATTAGAAACCACGTGCAGGTGAGGTTATGTTGGCTGAGATTTCAGATTTTATGTGTTTTTTTATATTTTATATGTCAATTTATGTTAATTTGTGCTCTTCTTTGTACTTGTAGCCCTGAGGGAGGCTGAATGTTTTACATTTCATGTAAATAAAATGGCCGGAACGTTGGCAAACACGTTTTGTTGAGTTTCTTGAAAAAAGTCCAAAACCTGAAATCCTCCACCATTATTACCAACAACGGACGATATTTATATACATGGTCAAGTATATCTAGGGGTGATTCCTCGTCTTAAAATTACATAAATTATCTCTATGAACATATGTCCTCGAATGCTTTGTTTTGGAGGTACGGCCCTCAAAAGGGGCGACTCAAATCATTAATTATTACATAGATCCTAAACAATTGGAGGTATTTAAATCAAATTTGGTGAATTTGTTTCTATTTATGTTTTACATCTTGTGAGCTGGAAATATTCCATCAAACTCATCCAGTGGCGTAGAAACAGGGTAGGGCCACCATTCTAACGTTGATATTTTTTTCCAGTATCAAATATCCAATTATAATAATCAATAATTTGGATTATGTGCTAAATAGCATTTTCTTACTTACTGCAAATTTTGGTTAGTCCCAAATTCAACCATCGTTGTCCTTGATGTTGGTTTTGGGAGGGACATGTATTTTAAAATTTGGTGTTCCAGCACTCCATTTAGTCGGGTTTTTAATACAAGATCCTCTGCATGTTTGTTTCATCCATTTGACAAACTTCCGCATAATATCTCCACCATGTTATCTGTTTCAACAATGAGCAATTGATAAGTAAGTGGTATTGTCTGGTCAATAATATATTATTGAATAATAAATTAGTTAATGACAATAATATCTTACTTTTTGCTGAATTTCTTATAGATATCGGCAGCTCTCAGCTTCAGGATGTCGTTCTCATTTTCTTCAACTGTAATCGAGCCACGCATGATGTTGTTGATATCACAGACCTGGACTAGTGAGAAGCCGAACGATGTAACACTTTTGAAGTCATCCTGATGAACAGCTCAATTAAGTTCAAAATTTTTCTCTCTCTCACCAACACTTTCTGTCGCAAAAAAATACCGAGAATATAATTATTACATAGTTGCTCCCTGGCGTCTACCACACTTTCCACGTATTCACATTGTGGTTAAACTAGTCTCGGTTCAGCTGAGGTTTCTCTTGCCCTAATCAACTCCTGGTGGATATTGGGTGGTTCTGTGAATTGACTACGGCCAAAGTAACACGCTGTTATTTTTAGACGTCTTAGGACGTATTCCGCGAAATAAGCTGATCCATTCCTAATAACACGAGTTTAATGAGTATTCTCACTTGCTGTCATTCTTTTTTTACCTGTCAATGATATCGACGTGTAAAGTTTTTATTTCATATTCCCTTAAATCATCGTCGAAATCCTCCACCAATTCATTCTGCTACAATCTTTCATCATTCATTAACAACAATATGTTTCCCCTGAAATCAGTCTCCTTGTCTGCTTCACAATTAGCAGAAGGGGAATGACGGGATGACATATTGCTTAACTAAAAATGTCTTGAAATGTGCTGCAAAATGAACGCGCCTAAGGTCCGCATTATTCCCACATTGACGCCGGATGCTGGTGAAAAAGTTTTCCATAGCATCTTGATTTATAACGCGCGTGACTCTATTTCACTCCTGTTTTATCCAGTAGCGTCCATAGACGAATACATAAAATATGGTCCAAGTAATGTACCCAATTCCTAAGAGAACTCTCTTATTCGCGTCCACGAAGTGCATCGTCTCAAGCATGCGCACAGCAGTCTTCCATGTCTCAACATAGCAACACTTGAAACTGCATGCACTCCGTTTTGGCTTGGATGGATATTCCTCCATCTGATTATTCAAGGTATCAAATAGCTCATCGAAAAAGAGAAGAATGTCCGTCGTGTCCAGCGACCGGGGACTAAGAGATGGCCATCTGAAAGTAAAATTTTGTATGAAACAGTGTGTTCCCATTTGAGATGATTACTTTCAGAACTCCGTACAAAAACTCATATGAGATGCCTTATGTTGGCAGAAGACTCGAGCTGCCTTCTTAACACTTATCCTCCTCAACTTCAACGAATTGACGTGCTCTTCAGTCAACTTGGGGAGTACTCTACATGGACTGTGGATGTCGAGCTCGTTGATTTCCTTAATGTGCCTCCACGAAGCCTCACGTCTTTTACCTTTTTCGTAGTAGACTAAATTTTTTTTCAAGTGGTTGTTCCTAATCCTCTTCCGTTGATGAGACACATCAAAGAAAGGCAATAATTTTCAATTATTTATTATTGTCTTCTCTTCATAAGGACCATTCTTCCGGAGACAATTCTCTCGACTTGCTTTTTTGAGCTCGTGCATAGCCTTATCATTAGTAGTCCCCTGGTTGCAGACGAGTCCCACCACTTTAATATTTATTGAGAATAACTACCTCACACACTCCTTTATTAAGCTTTTGATAGCAATTGTCGATGTTGAGCCGGCCGAAAAATAATAGGCATGAGTAAACTTTCAATTTGCGGCGTGGTATATGCTCTTCACCATAACAACGAGCACTGGGTCAGCAATTTTAGGTTGCAGGCCAAGGCCATCATTATATAGTCCGCAAATAGAATCCCTGAACCTATTGTGGTGCAGTCCTGAAAATGTGGGAAACTATTATCACTTCCTATACCTATACATTTTTCTCTACTTAGCAGGTGCTAAAGACATTTTATCAAATGCTAAGACGCATTTTCGATCAAAACCACTGAAATTGTCAGAAACATTTTCCAGGTATGTCATGATGTTATCATTAATACCTACATGCAAACGTATTTTTCCTAACAATTTCAGTAATGTTGATCGAGAAGGTAATGCGAACATAGATGATAAAGTCTCATAGCTCTTACTGCTCTCCTTGAGTAGTGCCAGGCAGGTAATTTTCTTGGCAACTGTAGAACGCCTCCCTTTCTCACGTTTTAAAAACTCCCGAAAATGAGCCGTGTTGATATCTTGTCCACGAGGATCAGTTAGCGACATCACCTCTTGAAACTGTACATTGAAGACAAGTTTCTTGACGGCTTCCACTTGCTCAGCACCTTCCCTGCAAGCGTCGATTTTTTTCTGCAATATATTGCATTTTGTTCGTGAGTCCATGGGTGGAGATGTTGGCTCAACGATTCCTACAAAGGTAGTTTTTTTTTGTATATAGACATCAATTCAAACATGCATGTAAATGAAATATACTTACGACCTGCCGATGGTAGCCCCTTAGGAAACACTGGATGGGAACCGGTGACTACATTGAGAGTGTGTATAAAATGAAGGGTAAAGAAGCAAAAATTATCAAATTTATTCGTTACTTACAACTTGTCGTTGGCTGTTCCCGCGAATGCTCTATAGAATTGGTAACTTGAGTGGGACTGTCACCTATGGATAAATGATCTTCAGGTTGACCTATTACAAACATAAGAACTCATTTTCTCCACAAAAGCGATTGTGATGAAGAGGTACTTACTAGTTGTGGCTGGATTGCTTTAATATAAGTAGCCAGTACATTTTGGGTCTTGGCACTTGAATAGAACAAACGCTCTGTAATATTTGAAAGCCTTAGGATCGAAAATTGAATAATAAGTCTTATCAACTCGAGAATAGTTGGCAACTGTTTGGAAAATGAAAGAAAACCAGAGTAAGGTAAACCTTTATAAAGTCATAGGATTTTTAGGATAGACAATGCTGACTTTGAATAACGGCTGTCCTAGTGCCGTAGTCCATTATCCCTGTGAGTGTAATTAAATTTGTGTATAAGTTTATTGAGTATGGTGTGTATACCCTCACCGTTAGTTCCAGTGCGATGCCACCTAGGCACAGCCAATATCGTTGAACCTGGTTTTGCGAACCCAACAAGCAAGTATTCGTCGGCAAAGTGCATATGGCAAAGTTCGTAATAATGTTTGTAGTCTACTTTGTGCAAGGCACAGAACATTAGCCATTTTTTGAATCTGGCCTCTTCTTTGAAAGGGAAAGTGAAAAGAGGGTGCCTTTTCACTTTGAAAATGTAGCATTTTCTTGTGATATTTAAAATCCATTTTATAATCATATTTACTAATGGTGGTGATTTATCATCCGTTCCTTTATTAGTGGTTTAGAGTTATCGGGTTTCGGAAGGATTGAAATGAAACTACCGTCGTTCCGTTGTAGCCAACGTTTCGGCTAGTTTATTTGATCCCATTGATTGTTTTGGTTTGAATTAAATTCAATCTCATTCGGGGTTCAATTTTCAACATTAAATTTGCTGTGCACACTCCTGTTGAACTGTGCAGGGCTTTTCAATGACATAGAAAAAATGGGGTAGGAGAACGCTACTAAACCACGTACTCCACGTTTTAGTCCATGCTAATACGAACAATTTGGTATAAATATTTCCACTGAACTCTCAAGATTTATATTAGAAATAAATTAATAAAGTTTGAATATCTAGAAACGTCACCAGCCTTGCCCAATCGAGTATAAGTAATAACGATCAGCAGAACATGCGATCTAATACCTAATTCACACCTCCTTTATTCTAATTTTTATATTCACATTTTTAGCGTGGTAGAAGCTATAAATGCTCCATTTGTATTTAATACCAAACGTAATGCCATTAATATCACTTTAGTAAGTCGAATTACTATTTCAATAACAAATAAATATCCCGTAAAACATAAACCGTGTGAAACAAATTTCGTCTAATGCTATACTCAATCATATACCTATTTCTCTCGCTACGCATCTTCACGACCCGATGGCTCCCGTGGCCTATGAATACCGAGGTAGTATGTTCAATCCTAGGCGGGAGTTGAATATTTTTTTGATTGAAAAACATTCAAAATTACTGGTATGTTGTAAAATAAAAGAGGATTAATAATTAACGTAAATATTTCTTGTATGCACACTGAAAAGTCGTTTTTTAAATTAATTAATCTAAAATCGATATTTCATGGTTAAAGCTAGCGACGTCACGAGGAAATCTTAAACCCCGATTTATTTGAAAACGAAATAATTTTATAAGAAACCAGTTGACTTTTGGGCATTAGTTTTCATCCATACATCGACTATTAACAAGGATTTCTTCAAGTTTTGACCCATTCTCCTTCCCCATTGTTGTAGTCTCGTATGCAACGATTGTTCGGAGTTTGCGGAAGCTATGAGGGCATTCTTGAGTGTCTGCACAAACCTTTCGGCCAATAAATTGGTTGCTGGATGGTACGGAGTAGTTGTAATATGATGCATTCCGTTTTTGTTTGTGGATGTCCTAAAGTCTGAAGTAAACTAAAGGCCATTGTCAGAGACAATGGTTAGTGGCAATTCGAACCTTGCCATTGTCTCTCTTAACCTGTCTACCGTTGTAGTGGTGCTCATGCTGTGATGGATTAAAGCCATGGGTGCGGTGTCACATTTATGTTTTGGTTTTTGTTTTGACTGCAAGTCTCGCAGTTCCTTGCGACGTATTCTATATCTCGGTCTATTTTCTCTCAAAAAAAATCTGGCTATAGCTTTCATTTTCGCCATACCGAGGTGTCCGCTAAAACTCGCTGTCTTAGTGCCTCTCGTATCATTACACGTGCCCCTCTCAACACACATGCTCCCTCAATTGTATATTCACCTAGCTAATTCATCTCCCGTCCGTTCTCAATCTTTAAGTACATTTCCGTCAAGTTTTTGTCCTTTTGAGTTTTTTGCTTCTGACTTTGCATCCAGTATTGCATTTATATGTTCTGTTTGATATACACTCGTTGCGTAATTTTGTTGTATTGGAAATCATTTTTTAACTAATAAAAGTAAGGAACTGCGATTATCCTTGTGAAGATCTCCTAATCGTGAGCAAATAATAGATGCCCACAGGAGATCACAGATGCAGCCTGACATAGATCCCTGTGGAATAAATGAAAGCCGCAGATATTCACGAGACACATTCGAGTTGCCCCCCCAAAAAAAAAACCGAATTCACAGAGAGTAAAGTAACCATATTATAGGAGTAGGTTGCGCGGAATAAAGAGCTATGCCTAAATATAAAAGCATGGCAATATATTATATTTTTGGAAACAAGAATGATTGGATTTATGTTGCAACATGAAGTGTGAAGTAATAGAGAGATAATCATGTCATAAATTTTTAAAATTTAGATTCCAATTTTTTTGTAATTCTCAAAACTTATTTTTCTGTTGAGGTCCCTCAATCTAATATATGTATTCGTCCTAACCAAGCAACTTCCAAAGGTATGTCGGTTCTCAATTCACTAATTATCAGATTTGATAATTTTGAGAATATTTTTCTCTCTTTAGATATTGAGGAGCCGTGCATAGCAAAAAACAGTTAGCCCATAATAATTGCAGCTTCAATCAAGTTTTTGTTAGGGTACATTAAACTGCCATTCGATAAATAATTTACCCAATCTGGAACATTCGTAAATTGTTGCGCAAGATTGCCCAAATTAAATTTATTTCTAAACCGATAAGCAACGTAACCTGCAATGTAAATCAAACATTCTTCATTTACATTTTCTTTTGCTCAATTGATTTAAAATGTCGAAATCTTGTTTTTCATCGTCATTTATAATAATTACGGCATAATGCTCTGTTGTTTCCTCACTATATTCCTCATAGTATACCAGTTCTTCTAAAAAAGAATGTAATAACACACTTGTATCAACTAATGGCTTCACAAAACAATCATCAGAAACAACCTCTAATTTTTGATTAGTGGAAAACACCGATGCAGAATTCTCTTCCAATATGAACTACCTCAGAGCCGATGGATGGTCGCTGGCTCCTCCCATCCCTCTGATATAAGAGAAAAAGTTCTCCAACACATCCTGGTTCAATCTAGCTGTAAGGATATATTTGACATTCTATTTATTGTTTAAATAAATGTATAAATCAACGATTAATTTATTTTTACTTAAAATACCTTTGTGGACTGGTATCTTTGATTTATGATTACCTACTCTCATATTTGATATTAAAGATGTCATTTCAAATATAATATTGCTTTGTTCCTCTAAATGTATACCAAAAGCACTGCGGTTCTTGCACAAGACATTTATCTTGAAATTTGAATTCATAAGATCAAACCAATCATTGAAAAGTTTGATCACCTCTGCTGACTTTTCCCAGTTACAAGGCATAAACCTTTTTCTGCACAGTGCTCAATAGTTTTAGGTATGGTATTTGAAAAAATTTGCACAGCAGGTCTGACTTTTTGTCGTTCCGTCCCATGAACTTTCAAATGATTTTCTCATAATTTATGAGTATATGTTAGCTTACTACTCGACACTATCAATAATACTTCCAAACAACTTACATCCCGATTCGAGGAAATGATTCCAACAAGATTCAAAATGTGGGGAACATCACATCAGTGTTGGTGGGGTGTTGAAAGTAATTTAACCCATCATAGTCAATTCGTAGTTCAGACCACAATTTAATATCAGTAACTATAGCGACTACTATTGAATCAGTCGAGTGAAAGCCGGTAATTCATTTGATCTTACTTTATTTCCTAATAATAATAAACCTTAAAAATGAAAACAAATAAAATAACAAGTAACTTAAACTAACTTGAGAACACTACCTCTCCTGTTCATAGTCCGCACAAGAAAGGAAGCTAATGGTGGAAAATGATTGTGGAATTAGCGCTACGTAGACGCCAGTGGCGTAACATTCTTACACCTCCTTCCTAACAAATTTCCTCCCGGTTGGAGGAATAGATATTGTACCTCTTCGGGGAACGTCGTCCTCTTGTGGAGCGTCCTGTTTCTACGGTTGTAGGCTCTTTGGCTGGTCTTTGGGTAAGAATCGCTTGTTGTTTTCTGGTTTCTTCCAAATGGATCTTCTCCAATCTTTCCACATCGGTCGGTGGTGGAGGCGATGGTTGCCCTTGGTTTGCGATCAAAATCTATTTGTTGGTAGTCGTCGGCTCTGCACCTTCGCAGACGTTCTCATCCACTTTTGGTTCAGTACCCTGTGAATTGTCCAGAAACCCACGATCTACTGTGCTATCTACATTCTTGCCAGCATTTCTTATTTGATTTAAATGTCCTTTCAATATTTTTTCATGGGCTTTTGTTAAAACTAATATTGACCCTATATGTTTTTATATTACTTCGATATCCCATTTATTTTTCGTATTATAAATTCTTAATGCAACGCTATCTCCAATGTTATATCTTTTTTTGTATTCTATTTCTCTTGGTGTAACTGTTGTGTGCATTGGAAGAATTGAATTCAATCTCATTCGGGGTTCAACTTTTAACAATAAATTTGCTGGGCACAGTCCTGTTGAACTGTGCAGGGCTTTTCTATAACATAAGAGAAATTGTTTTAGTCTCGTATGCAACGATTGTCCGGAGTTTGCGGAAGCTATTAGGGCATTCTTGAGTGTCTGCACAAAACTTTCGGCCAATAAATAGGTTGCAGAATGGTAATGTGTTTCATTCCATTTTTGTTTGTGAATGTCCTAAAGTCTGATGTAAACTGAGGGCCATTGTCTGAAACAATGGTCAGTGGCAGTTCGAACCTTACGAATGTTTTTCTTAACCTATCTATCGTTGTGCTCATGCTGTGGTGGATTGAAGCCATGGGTGCGCTGTCACATTCATGTTTTGGTTTTGTTTTGCCTGCAAGTCTCGCAGTTCCTTGCGACGTTTTCAATATCTCGGTCTATATTCTCCCAAAAAACATAATTTCTGGCTATGGCCTTCATTTTCGCCATACCAAGGTGTATGCTAAAACTCGCTGTCTTAGTGCCTCTGGTATTATTACACGTGCCCCTCTTTACACACATGCTCCCTCAATTGTATTTATCTGTTCTGTTTGATATACACTTGCGGCATCAATGGTTGTGTAATTTTGTTCATTTTGTATTTAATAAAAGTAAGAAACAATGATTATCCTTGTGAAGATCTAATCATGAGCAACTAATAGATGCCCACAGGAGATCACAGATACGGCCTGACATGGATTTCTGTGAAATACATGAAAGCCGCAGATATTCACGAGGCACATTCGAGTTGCTCAAAAAAAAAGGAATTCGCAGAGAGTAAAGTAACCATGTTATAGGAGTAGGTTGCGTGGAATAAAAAGTTATGCCTAAATATAAAACCATGGCAATATACTATATTTTTGGAAACGAGAATGATGGGATTTATGTTGTAACATTAAGTGTGAAGTAATAGAGAGACAATCATGCCATAAATTTTTTTAATTTAGGTTCCAATTTTTTAGCAATTCTCAAAATTTATTTTTTGTTGAGGTCCCTTAATCTAATATATGTCCTCGTCCTAACCAAGCAACTAATTACTTCCAAAGGTATGTCGGCTCTCAATTCAGCATATATCTGATTTGATAATTTTGAGAATATTTTTCTCTCTTTAGATATTGAGGAGCCGTGCATAGCAAAAAAACAGTTAGTCCATAATAATTGCAGCTTCAATCAAGTTTTTGTTAGGGTACATTAAACTATAAACGATAAATAATTTACCCAATCTGGAACTTTCGCAAATTGTGTAGGATTGTCCAAATTAAATTTATTTCTAAACCAATAAGCAACGTAACCTGCAATGTAAATCAAACATTCCTCATTTACATTTTCTTTTTGCTCAATTGATTTAAAATGTCGAAATCTTGTTTTTCATCTTCATTTATAATAATTTCGGCATAATGCTCTGTTGTTTTCTCACTATATTCCTCATAGTTTACCAGTTCTTAAAAAAAAGAATGTATTAACACACTTTTATCAACTAATGGCTTTACAAAACAATCATCAGAAACAATAGACGAGACAGGAATGAGAAAAACACGTTTGAATCTTTACACCAAACTATTGATGCTTTCGGTGGGAATCAAAATTTTTCGCATTGGTTCACTTTTACATTCGCATACAAAAAAGTCGAAACACTTGGTTCGCTGATGGTGTTCTAATACAAATCTACCCTAAAGTAATATTTACAATACTATCGTGGGTAAACAAGATATAATTCATGTCAACACAAAACAAAAACAGTGCACTCGATTGAACGTTTGAGGTTCACTGCTTTAAAGAATTACGTCACGACTACATCGCCCCCTACAATAGAACATTTAAAACAATACCAATTTAACGGCCACTCTGAACAAACATAACTGCAAATTGGCGCGATCGAAAATCTGCCCTTTCAAATTATTGATAATCATATTGTATCTTCAAACTAAATAAAAAATATTAAATATATAAAGATGCATATATTCTTATTCATCTATTAGCACTGTTTAATAAAAAATAAAAAATACCAATTAATAAAATGTTATTCTATATTTCATTATAATTTTGTACGACATTTTATCATAATTTTATTGTTTTTTTGAAAATTGCGTCCATCGTCCGGATTAATGCACGCTGTCTCTGCAAAAAAATTATTTTACACTCAAAATATATTGACTAACTTTCGGAGAGACTTACTTCAATAAATGCCTCCTCGCATCTATGGCGCCCCCCAAATCCACCACATGGACCCCCTTCATCTCTAGAATCTTCAGGTTGAGTTGGTCGACTAGCTTCTGTTTTCTGGTTACTGGCGGGAGCGTACAAATATAGATCTTCTTGAAGTCTTTCTTTAAATCCCTCAAGAGCCATTGCAGGTCGTTGGCAATGACTCCTGGGGATTTACTTTTTAAAATGTCGTTCGTTCCCGCCAGTACCACCACTGCTTTCTTCCTGGGGCCCACATTATACGGTGAGGCGCCCTGTCTTCCTTGGTGATACCTCCTTATTAAATTTTTCACTCTCTGGCCACTGACACAATATCCGCACCTGCATTTGCCGTTAGAGGTGCGGTCGGTGGCCATATTTTGTACCTTCTGAAGATATCGCCGAAGAAGACTGTTCCCCAAGAGGATGCAGTGTTCCGGAACTGAAAATGTAGAATTAATAAGAAATGTTGGAAAGATAATTTACGCAAACAAACTCACTTGATTCAATTGAAGTCATCCTACAATAAAGAAACGTGTTAGTACTATTTTACAAAAATATTTACAAATTTCTTCGTTACTTACGTTATCGACTTTTAGCGCCTAACCTGGACGATGGGCACAAAAGAAATGAGGGTTAATAATTCAAATCATCACCTGCCATTGAACCGTTGACAAAATCAATGGCTACCAAAATGTTAGGCATTGACAAACTTTTGCGTTCGTACATAAACGAATCAAACACTTGGATAGCTAATGGTGTTGCGGAACAAATCTAGCCCGAAGTAACGTCAACGGTGCCATAGTCGAGAAACAAAATATAAATCGTGTTGAAACAAACAAAAAATTATACAGTCGAGTGAACGTTTGAGAATCGCTGTTCTGAAGGGTTACGTCACAAGCAAATCACCCCCTACACTAAAAAATGTGAAACTATTCCAATACAACGGCTACATTAGACAAAGATGATTGCAAATTGGCGCGACATGCCTCAACGGAAATTTTCCTTTTGAAAATATCTATCAAGTTTCCCTACAAGATATTAAATGTATGACTTGCAACATGTATATCACTTGGTCCAATTATCGAAATTCCTTTCCAATTCATTATATTTTGTGAGTTTGGATGGAATTTCTACTTGGATCTGTGTACGAAGTGCAAATAAATTTCATTCACTTTCAAAATAGAAGCACTCATGATTTTGTTTGTCGTATTGGATTCGTTGATAACAGTCGTAATTCATTTTCCGAATATTTTCAAGTTGGAAATTGTGATTCCAATGTTGATTAGATTCATTAACCGAAATAATTTAGCATTTCTTACTAATATGGTGCACCTGGGATCTGCTCACTATTGCATTGGCTATTGCTTCAGCCAGCTGTACTATGCGTTCCATTGAAATTCAAATAGTTTAGTTTTAATTCGCAACAAATATCATTGTTTTGAATTTGCATTTTCTCCACGAGCATTTGTTCTGTCAATTGTATATTCTACTGAGTTCTGCTGGCTGTTCGTTTTATTATCGTCACATGAAAGGGAAAACGTTGTCACCCAAAATTTGCAAATTTTACAGGAGCAACAAAAAACACTTTATTGTACATATCGGGTGTTCACGGTAACTTTCCACCTAAAATTATATGAAGAACTGATAATTATAGGGTAAAATGAATTTATGA